>PVJC01003007.1:0-73943 GCA_004026665.1 Murina feae
GGAGCTGAGCTGAAGGGCGCAGCTTCACTTTCGCTGCTGCCGCAATGGAAAGGGCTGTTTACTCAGGTCCGTGAGTGGCGGCCGCCATGTTGGCTGGGCTAATTTGCATACAGCCGCTCTGATTGGCTGGTGGGCGTGGCTTACCCTGTCTCGGAGAAACGGTTAATTTTAATATTTCGCTTTTATTAGTTTAGATTCTTATTCCATATAAATACTGTAACCATGTATATTTATAATGGTACTCTCAATGTGGTTTAAAATGAACTTGAATATTTAGTGCCAAATCTAGCAAAATATTAATATTTCCAGAAAGTACTTTTGAAATTGCTAGCTAATATTTCCTGCAATATTTGCTAATAAAAAAGTGAGATTTAATTCAAAAGATGCTTCTCTAAAGACATGCAAATAATCAGTTATAGAAAAATTTAGTGACTTATTATCACTACATTTTAAATTTATGTTGAAAGCCTTGTGTAACAGTGAAAGAATCATGAACTCGATCCTAAGAGCACAGTAAGCATCAAATGAAATAGTCCTGTAGACGATCAACTCTGCAGAGGTTGCATGGTTTGTAAGGTTATAATAATGCATTTGCTTTCCTTGAAATATGCCACAGTAAATGTCAAATGATCAGATATTTTTTCAGTTCTATGCATCATGTAAAACATGTATAGATTCCAAAGAGGTTTTGCTGAGGTTCTCTTAGCCTGTTCTCAAAAGAAAGTCCACTACTTGGAATTGCATATAACAGAGTAAATTTATAATTTCTAAAATAGATCGTCATTGCTAACATTCAGGGGAGGATAGTGGAATCAGAGATGTCTGGCCTTACTTGTCAATTCCACCTTTCCAACTCTGTCTTTGAGCTTCATGCTTTTCCCCACAGTTGAGAATTTTGCAGAGGTGAGAGCTGAGAATATAACCAAGTCTTGTACTATATAATAGAGCATACACTTAGAAATTTTATGTGCACTGCAAAAACAAAACAAAACAAAAAACAAAAATCAACACACACCAGCAAATCTCAGAGTACAGAAAGTTAACACTAGGGTGAACAGTATATTCTAAGGTGACTTGTGGTTATAAAATGGAAGGGGGTGTGTATGTGTGTGCATGCACACACATGTAGACTATTATAAGCAATAGTACCAACCTGAAATTTCACTGTAAAGATAGCTCAACAGTTAAGTACCAATTTCTATCTCTTAACTGATGACTTAATTTTCAGAAACTTTGGGTAAATTTGCAGTCATTAAAAGTAAGCAATTTGGAAGAATCACTCTGGATTTGGGAGGTCTCTACTGCTGGGGTGACTCAGTGACTCAGAATGTTTTTATGGGAGAGAAACTTTCACAGCAATTTGTTGGAATTACACAAATTAGCAATTCCACACAAGAAGTTATATCACTGTGAGTCTCTGAACTTCTGTCTCCTAAACTGTTCAGATCAGAAATCAGGAGAGACATTGAGCCAAACCAAAGAACGATGAGAACCAGAATCTGTCCTAATTCCAATTCCTGAGGGGACCTGCTGCCAGTGAGGACTGGGTATATGGACACGTCATATATTCTAAGATATACATGAACCTAGATGGTGGATCTGAGACAAGCACAAGGCAAACAACAGGATGCAAAGGAGTCCATTTGAGCAAATCTGACCTCATGTATATGATTCAGATTGTCAATCAAGGTATAGAAAAGGGTTATAGGCAGTAGCAGCAGGTAATAGAATTCATTCATAGCGACCTTGGGAGCCAAAGTAAAAACCAGGTCAGCCACAGGATGGTTTTAATGGAGAGTGATCTTGACAGCTGGAGTCTCTTTACCACCACCACCACCACCACCACCACCACCACCACCACCACCACCACCACCTGGATTCCAAGCCAGACTTAGTCCCAGGATGGTCTCTTGCTGAGCCTACAGATGGGAGATTCAGAAGCATGGAGAGGCTGGTATTTTTAATTGTGGTTAGTTCCTGAGGCAATGCAAAGTGGGCAGGTTGCCAGGCAACAATGTTACTTCCACTTCTGTCTTTCTACATGTGCACCAATCAGAATCTCTGGCTGCCACCTTCCTTTATCCTCCACATGGGCCTCCTCTTTCCCCACCTCACCCTCTGCCATGAACATCTTTCTGGGTATCTCCTTATATCTCTGTGATAACGCTCCTACTGTTTTCATGGAATGGAGAGGAATTTCCTTATTTCTTGGACAATACTATTCCTCAATAAGCAAACTATCTTTCCACCTACCCTGAAACATCTTCTTACAGCTTAATACCATAAGATTGTTGGGTTCACTAATATGTTCATTTTGCTCTTTAACTCGCTTCCTTGCTTTCCAGATAAGCTGCCATTTCTCTTCTTCCTCTATAACAATTGTTCTCAATGTGAGTTATATGAACACATATGATTCATACGATCTGTGAATCTCTTGAAATTATAATTTTAGGTATATTTCTGAATGTGAATTTTTCTGAAAATACTCCATAATTTTCCTCTGATTCTCAGTGGGACTGGTGACATAAAATAGTTAAGAACCATTGATTTATAACATATATTTTATTCATTGGCTTCCTGTCATTTTCTGTCTAATATAACAATAGTACCACTACTATAATTACTAGTGGAATTTGTACAGCATTTTACACCCTACAATATTCTTTAAAGTGCTCTTTCATGTCCATAATTTCATTTGAAACTCATGGCTTTCCTCAAGGGAGGGCAGATCTTTTTATATCCATTTTATAGAGAAAAATAGACTCAGAGAGGCTAAGGACATCCAGCTAAGTATATGGCAGAGCAGAGCTGGGGCCAGTGCCCAAGTCTCTTAACTCCTGGTGTGAAAGCAGAGAGAGGGCTTTTGCATGGCCAAGACCTTTAGTACCTACTTGGGACTTTTCCTTTTTCTGGCTGCATTTTTTCCTCTTTAATGCTGCCTTTGATATTGCAGAACAAGGTTGGTGTGCATTTTATCCAGATTTCCTCTATTTCCAAATGGAGGACTGCTACATCATGTGTTTTTTATGTAAGACATGAAGTTAGTAGTTCAAGTAGTGATGTGTTTCTGTCTTAAATTTGCTGAGTGATTTTAGGTAAAACACTTAACATTTCATTCTCAATTAATCTGTGAAGTTAAAGTATTATCTTATACCAGTAAAGTAACAGTTAATAAAGTAACAGTTAAAGACTTAAGAGATTTATACATACTATGTAAATAATATGTGTAAATCTCTGATGTTATTTTGAGCAGGTCAGTGCTTCCTGAACTAAATTAATAATAATAATAAAAAAGTCTTGTGAGTACAAGATTGAGTGTATAATTCATTTCCTGATTAGACTGTTTATAAGATAAATCCACATTTTTCCTACATTTCTGGTTGATTATTTCCCCCACTAAATTTACTCTCTCATCAAAGCAGTGTTTGTTCATTTGTAGAACCATTTAGCGTGTATTGGACTACGGGGACCTGAGATGGAACTTTTCCCATTTAAGAAAATAGCCACTCTGTATTTAGATTCCTGTAGGGGACACTTTAGGAGAGTGATGTTGTTATATCATGCCTACAAATACCTCATCTGGGTTTGGAGCAACTGATATATCTGCTAATTCAAGACCGTGGCACTTAGCAATTCAACAAGATGTAAGTTGGCTAATACACAAAGCCAGTGTTCTCTGGGGGTTTGGACAGCATTTCCTGTGTTTGACTCTGGCTGCCCTGAAGTTGTTGTAAGCCCTGCACTGTGGGTGATGTTTCCCTTGGTGCACAGAACAGCTCATGCCATGTCAAAGGGCGTTGACCTTTTCACTCACGGAACAAAAAGACTGGAAACAAATTATGCTCTGAGAACTGGTCAAAGGATAACAAAAAAAGGGGGTAGGAGTGGGGGGAATGGCCTGGCACACACACACACACAAAAACAAGTGATGAACACAAATTCTAAGCTTCAGAGCATTATTTTGAGAGTATGAGGTCTCTAACCAACTTTTTAAAAAGTGTAATATGAGCATTTGTTTCAATTTACTCTGAAACCACCCACCCCACCCCCTTGGCTCCCTTCATAGAACACGACGAACCAACTCCTGTTGTCTCTAGTCTCCCTTTTCAATTGAATCTCTTCCAATTTATGAGCTGTCCACCACCGAGCGGAGGCTTCCAGAGAGACTCATCTGCAAGTTTTGCTCGTGGTTTATGGTTTCTAAGAGCATGTTCGGTGTGAAGAACTGGGGGATACAGCATATCCAAACACACGCTAGGATACAGCATTTGCGTGGGAGGAAGAGGCCAGGGCTAAAATAGAACAGTTGTTTTAAGTTAAAGAATTGGAGGCCTGGCCCAGCCTTTTTCAGCTGTGTAGCTTCAGCAACACCTACAGTTCCTTGCCAAGAATGGCACACCACATTAATGCAGGGAAGATGAGAACTCCCTGGTGTTGCCTTTGGGAGGAAAAGAGAAACACAGTACTTCATGGACAAAGTAATCAAAACCCAAATGAACAAATGATGCTGTACTTCACTATTGTTTCAAGCTGATGGAAAAATAATGCTTTCTTATATTCGTGAAATTAAACAACATCCTTTGCCCAGGAGCTACTTGTACGGATGCCTGTGCTGGATGAGCTGATCATAGTCCTTAAGACATTGTTTAGGTATTGTAAACCGAGATTAAACTTGACACCATTTCAGGGGCTGCTCTCCTTTCTTCTAACTGTTCAGTCAGTCATGGAGGCCCATTTAAAATCTCACATTTAGAGTTCTGTCCCCAAGTCAGCATTTGTGAAAGCAGTGATCACAAAGCTAACAATTAGGGGTCCATGTTCCAGCACACTCCACAGTGTGACCAAAGTAGCTTTCTTTTGCTTGAACTAACACTCCCTCAGGGTCCTCTTTCCTTGCTTTGAGTCTCTCTCTCTCTCTCTCTCTCTCTCTCTCTCTCTCTCTCTCTCATCTGCAGAAAAGTTCCTATTTTCTTTTTCTTCGTGATCTATAATCAATTAAACCAAAGTTTTATGTTACTCTCTTAAAAAGCACTTGAGTTATTTTTATTTTGTACAAAACCTTGGTTTCTCTTTTCTCTTAGTAAATCTTGATAGAAAAAAGAAAATAGTGCATAAAAATGAAATTAATTTTAGTAGTAAAGCAGTTTAAGTTGCCCAAGTACCAGGAAAATCTTGTTTCTAACCAGTTGTTTTGAAAATGATTTTTTATTATCCCCCAAATGATTCATGAATAGAGATAAGTCTGATTCAGATTATGGACAAGGCTTCACTAATTTTAATTGTCATTTCAATCATACTTTATAAATAGCTCTTATTTTATTGCTCATATCTTTTCTTCTTGGTCTAATGTATAACCAGTTATATTGAAATTAAAGCTTATGGCAACAAATTCACCAATTTATCTTACCATCAAATAAATGAAAATTAAAAGAATAGTTAGATACCTTCCTTCTTCTGGTCAGTCAAGTAGTGAGGATGAAAAAAATTCTATTCCCAATGCTTGAAATGCTTATATGAAATTCTCTCTCTCTTTCCAAATAGATAAACACACACACACACACACACACACACACACACACACGTATATCTTTATATAAATACATACATGCATAATATATATGCTATAAAAATACTTAATATTTATTTTCTCTGTGAGAACACATATACACATAGGTGTGTGAATGCATATAGATACACACACAAAAGTATATATTTGACCTAATGATTCCACTTTTGGTAACTTGCCTTAAAGCAAAAATTCTAAGTTTGGGATAGGGATATAGGCATTATGATATGTTTTAGAGAATTATTTTTATTTTTGTAAAAATTAAGCATATCAATACTTGGCTATAAATGAATGATTAAGTAAAATTTCAGTGTTTACTTATCTACTCAAAAGCATTTTATTCAGGCATTGAAATAATGATTTTGAAAAAATGGTAACTGCACAGGCAAATACTTATGATATGATGTTACAATGATGTGATCTATGTATAGGGAAAAAAGCCTTGAAAGAAAATTACAAAATTGCCAAAAATACTTATATGAGTATTAGAACTGTTTTTCAAAAAAAAAATTTGTGTTGTAAAATTTTTGTTAATGAACATATATAATCTTTTAAAATGCATATAAAGATTTTTACCAGTCACCATCCTCAATAATTCCAGTAAAACTGTATTATAGTTATTTTTGAGAATCTTAATCTTGTATGTGCTAATGATTTGGCGAGACATTATACTAAAGTCTTATACAAACTCCAAGAATATTGAGAGGTAATATCACTAAATTACTTCTCACTCTCAGGGAAAAATTATTTCTGAACAAGTGACCTCTCTTGATGACCATCATTTACATTGTTATAGTAAAGAGTAGTCTCCCATTTCCACCAAGTGAACATAGTGTTTTCTAAATACAGTTAAATAATTTTAAAAATCCAATTTTTGTAGACTTACTAATACAAAAAAAGAAGGAGAAAGGATAGGGAGATGTGCAGAATTTGATATTACCATAGGAAAGGAATGAAAAGTAAAAGGTAAATGGAATTCTTATTTCTATTACAAAACAATTTTATTTCTAAAAATTCCATTTTACTTTTCTTTGGGTAACATTTAATATTTGAGGCTTATACACAACACAGACAAGAAAACATACCTGAACAATTGTGATTATGAGTGTTGTGTTAACAACTACTGCTGTTCTATCAAAACTGTGAGTAGAGAACGGGGGACTAATTAATGGGAGACATTACGAGGCGGGAACAGTTGGGAGAGTATTCAATAAGCTGTCAAAACAGGAGCTGAGTTCTATAGAACGGGTGTTCACATATCTGACAAAAATCGATTCTGAAACTTAGCTTTTCCGTTTTTGCTTAGAAACAACATTGCCCAGACTCTCACCTACTAATCTCTCAACAGTTTAGAATAATGTATCAGTAGCGTGAAAATAAGATTTATTTTAGTACCTTGAGATCAACAAAGCCACTGTGAATTGTGGCACAAAAGGGATATACAGGTATTTTTTTTAAATTTAGATTCTTGCTTGAAACTGTTTTAGTTTATCTTGTAGGATCAGACTTTGGAAAGATAAATCATGGTTTGGGAAATAAATTGTGTCAAATATTCCAGTTGAATAAAGACCATGAAAGCTTCAGAAACATACAGCTTTTTAACTTGTAATTTCCAATATGTAAATTCTATGTTAAATGTGTATTTATAATTCCTCTGGGAAAAACAGATGTCACAGTGACATATAAACAATAAATAAAATGTCTGAGTCCAGTAAATTAGCCATAAGTATTTTCTGTGAACATTTTGAGGACTTTGAAGAAAAGGCAACAAAAGTTAATAAACCACTTGAAATTCTGAACTCCTTATCTCACAATGAAATTGTGAGCTCCTGTCCCTATAACTTGGACATCTGACACAGTGTTATCATTATTCCTGGCACAGGATGATAAAGGCCTATGATTTGAATGACACTTAAAGGCAGGTTTATCAAAACAGCGTCTTCCTCTAAGGAGCGCGGTGATGGCCAAAGGGCTGGGGCTGGGTGGAGAGGGCACATGGGGAGAAAATGGGAACATCTGTAATAGTGTCAACCATGAAACTAAAGTAAAAAAAAGGCTTCCTTCTCCATTAACCCCACACCTGAAATTCCAACATTAGTTACTTGCTGTTATAAGCATTGACAATTATTTGTGAAATGCTTGTTAGAACAACATGCTATAATAGTATATTACAAAAGAAAAAATACAAATGACCAATAAATCTATGAAAAGATGCTCTATCTCACTGATAATTGTAACATATACCTTTTTAGCAAAAATTATTGAGACAATATTTATAATAATTAAAAACTGAATACAATCTTAATGCACATCAATATGTTAAAGTATGTTATATCTATAATATGAACTACTCTGGTACTGCTAAAATAAAATTTAAGTTATATTTATCAACGCAGAAAAGTATCTACGGCATACATGATACCATGTATGACGGTATTAAAAAGTTAGATTGCATAAGAGGTTGTATAAATGATACAGTGCCTGTAAAATTGTATACCTATACCTATCTATAATAATAAAAGCATAATACACTAATTAGATCAGACGACCGTCCCGATGATGTTCTGGATGACCTTCTGAGGCAGAGGCAGCTGCCACACGGTGGGGGCGGAGCCCCTTGCATGAATTTCATGCAGCCAGCCTCTAGTAAATGTATAATATGCTTAGTGTTCTCTGGAAAATTGAAAATTGGTCAGCCTGATGATTTGTTACCTTTTTTTTTTTTTGCTTTTCTATTATGTTAGAAAATTTTAAATGGCTCTAGATCATTTTATCAAAAAAAGAATTCTATAAAAATAATATAAGCCATTCATAACTATCTTAACATGCTTTTTATTTTATTTTTTAAAATATATTTTATTAATTTTTTACAGAGAGTAAAGGAGAAGGATAGAGAGTTGGAAACATCGATGAGAGAGAAACATCAATCAGCTGCCTCCTACACACCTCCTACTGGAAATGTGCCCACAACCAAGGTACATGCCCTTGACCAGAATTGAACCTGGGACCTTTCAGTCCACAGGCCGACGCTCTATCCACTGAGCCAAACCAGTTAGGGCAACATGCTTTTTAAAAATCAGTTAGCTGTTGCCCTGGCTGGTGTGGCTGTTTAGTTGAGCTTTGTCCATACACCAAAAGGTTGCAGGTTTGATTCCTGGTCAGGGCACATACCAGGGTGGCTGGTTTGATCCCAGATGCGTATGGGAGGTAGCTGATTGATATTTCTCTCTTACATCAATGTTTCTCTTTCTGTCTCTCAATTAAGAAAAATTAAAAATCAGTTAGCTGTTTAAGTCTCCTGGAATGGCGTACAGTTCAATTTATTATCTATTGATGACCAGCCATGCATCAGTCCATGATTAGGCCTTTGGATAAAGAAAGACTAAGACATAATCTGTCCCCCTTTCCAGGTGCCCGTGGTTAAGTGATGAGACATACTTGTAAACGAGCCAATAAAAATCCATACAATAATATGTAAATGAGCAGAATAATAACCTATGACTGTGGGATAGGAGTTGAAGGTTAGAGGAGGTGATACGGGGTAAGGTTTAAAAGGAAAGCATGGAGTGTTGTCAGGAAGATGGGGAGGTAGGGAGTATGAGAGGGAGGAGAAGAGAGAACAGAACACGAGACAGCATTAAGTTTTGGCAAAGCCACAGAGGAGAGAACCCAAGGGTCTCCGTGTAGTTGAAGATGAGACCCGATCTGCAAACTGGAGAGAGATACAAAATGGTTCCTGGATTAGATTTTGGTTCTAATCCTCTTTAAGAAATGATGTAATTACTGGACACAGCTGTAATTTTAATGAATCACGTCAGCATTTTATAATTTAGACTTTATGTGAGTGTCCATACTTCATTTTGTTCTTGACGAAGAGACAGCCGATATCTGAATTCACCAGTTTCAGTGGCTTTCCCACTGGCTCTGCTCCTAGGAGTTTGACTGATAAACTTAAGCCTGTAAAATAAACAGTAAGTGAGCTCTACAACATTGTTCTTGCAGACACTCAGCTGTGTCTGTCTAGTGGCTTTGCATGCTGGCAAACGGTCATTTAGTTGGAGCAGTCACCAGCCAAGTCGGGTGGAGGAGATGGCCGCCTGAGAGCTGTCAATTTCTACATCAGTGGTCGTCGAGACAAGCACTGCCGTCTGTACCATAATTCTTCATTATTAAGTAACAGATCTTATTCTTCTTCTCTTGCAATGTTATTGCAACACATATCAAAGTAAGGAGCCGCTTAGAGCTTCCATTAAACAGGGAGTTAGAAGGCTGGCCTACAGCAAAGACACTTGAAAATCACAAGTGGAAAGAAAATTAGGCTGATGTGCAACTAACTTCAGAAACTAATCAGTAGTAAAAATGCTTGCAGACAGAATTTCTCTCTGCACACAAAAATGATTCCACCGCTTTCTTCTCTAGGCCTATCAATAACTTTGAATTGATTGTGATTTCACAGGCCACACAGCTTGAGCTGAGCCTTGAGGGGACTGCTAATTGCAGTCCTGAAAGAGTGGTCCTGCAACTTACGTGAAACTCCACTAGACTTACACCTGGCATGTTGAAATCATTCTTATCTATGATTTATTCAGGGGATTTGCAAACAGCTGCCCCATATTAAGAGGGAACTGTTGCAAAATAAAACTGGTTGCAAAACATTTGGTGATATAAAGTGCTATGTACATGCTATTTAATAATAATATTCTGAAATCCCTAGCAGTGGGAGGCCAAGACCATATATTAGAAATCTGAAACAATGCAACCAATGCAGTAACTAAAAGTTTTTAAGACAAACTGTATGTTTTAATATTCAATGAGGTAATTGTCACGTACGTGTATATCAGAAAATTAAGGAATTTACTTTTCCCTTCTAATCTAATAAAGGCGTAATATTGAAATTAACCGTTTCTCTGGACGCTTAAGCCAGGCCCACCAGCCAATCAGAGTGGCTGTATGCAAATTAGCCCAGCCAAGATGGCAGAAGCCACAGCCCCGGAGAAGCCGTGCAACGCACAGGCCACAACTGCAGGGGGAGGAGCAGGGCGCCAGTGATGGAAGCCTGGAAATAGATTCAGTTGCAGATTACAAGCGGCAGGGCAGCCTCAGGGATGGGGGATTGAGTCAGCCCCGGCTGGAAGCTGAGGCCTGAAAATAGGTGCAATTGGGGCACACAGCACACAGGAAGGCAGGTGTGTCCGCTCAGCAGCAGGGCCCCTCCCCCCCCCAGGGACCATGCACCAGCGGCCATCCCCCTCCCCCGGCCTGCCACCTGGCTCTGCGCCAGGTGTGTCCCCTCAGCAGTGGGGGCCCACCAGGCATGTGCGATGGTGGGCCACCCAATGGGAAACATCCATGCCTGCACTCACCAGCCCTCCCACCCCCCCCCAGTGCACAAACCCTGAGGGGGCTGTGGGCAGCCTGAAAACAGCCCTCAGCCCCTCACCCAGGCTGGTCAGGCATGCCAGCAGGTGGCAATCCCCCAAGGGGTCCCAAACTGAGAGGGCACAAGCCAGGATGAGGGACTGCCTCCCCTCGCTGAGTGCACAAATTTTTGTGCACTGGGCCCCTAGTTGAAATATAAAAATGAAGGATACATAACCAGTAGAACACAATAATTAGCAGGTTGTGTAACTCTTCAATTAGCTCTTAAAATTTAAATAGAAAATTTAAAAGGTCCATTTATTTTTAGTGATTCCCACAGAGGAAGAGGTCTGCATTGGAACTGAAGGCTCCAGATTAGATCCTAAATTGGTCTGACAGGTTAGTGTAGAGATCAAACTCAGCTTCGGAGCCTGGCAGTTGGATTCAAGTCTCTTTCCTGACTTGTTATATGTGTGTCCTCAGGCAAGTCATATGAGCTGTGTCTTCTATGTTATGGGGTTGCAATGAAGGAAAATATATTCAAAACACTGGCACATAGTAAGTACTCCAGAGGTGTTAGATACTCTGATTCTTATTTACAAGCTACATCCTCTTGGACAAAAATTTATCACCTGTGATGTCCAGTTCTATGTAAAGTATAGAGGTTTGACATGAAATAAAGGTAATACAATTTTGGCAGTGGTCAAAATGACAAAATTTTAGTGGTCATCTGGTCTGACTCTAAACTGATGCAAGAATCTGGTACAAATATAATAAACCTCTAAAGAATTTAATATAAACTAATCTTTCAGAAGTTTCATTTGCATTTTAGTTTTTACGATAAATGTATAAATATTTCATAGTGGTATCTTCTTCACCTACACATTCTACTTTTCTCACCTTTCTCAAGCTATTATGGTGTCTTAAACAGATTAGTGAATAACAAATCTCAATTTTTCAGAACTCTCAAAAAATATAAGTCAGTTTCATAAAGGCTAACAATAATGAAAAGAATGAAATCTAGAATAATAAAAGTGTAATATGCTAATTAGACCAGACAACCAAACAACCTTTTGGACGTCATTCTGAAGTTCCTTATGAAACTGCGGTGGCAGGGGCTGAGGTAGAGGCAGTTAGGGGTAATCGGGCAGGCAGGCGAGCAGTTAGGGGTGATCAGGCAGGCAGGCAGAGTGTTTAGGGGCTGTCACACAGGCAGGTAAGTGATTAGGGAGAATCAGGTAGCCAGGCAGGCAAATGGTTAGGAGCCAGTGGTCCCAGATTGCAAGAGGGGTGTTCTACTGCCAGTGGGATCGGGCCTAAACTGGCAGTCTGACATGCCTTGAGCAATCCTGGATTGCAAGAGGGTACAGGCCAGGCCGAGGGACCCTCTCACTCATGCATGAATTTTGTGCACTGGGCCTCTAGTTTATTATAAAGACATAGGAATGCTTTGTGAAACAGAAGTGCAGCCTTTACTAATACTTCATGAAAGGTGGTGATCCAGACACTGTCAGACCCTTTCATTTCTGTTTCTTTTTCAGTGTGTGCTTCATTTGTCTATCTTTAAAACCTACCTTTCTCCATTTCTACAAACATACCTCTCACAATCCCTGTATTTATAGATTACAGTTTGTAACATGTAGAAATATTAGTAATCTATCTACACAAAAGCCTAAGCGACCATCACAACCGAATGGATGACCAAACAGGCTGTGTGGGGCTACCAGGCTGGCAGGGGGGTTAGTGAGGGGCAACCAAAGGACTGAGCAGCAGGCTGTGTGGGGCGACCAGACCAGCAGGGGGGAGTGTTGGGAGCAACCAGGCCAGCATGGGGGAGGTCAGTTGGGGTGATCAGGCTGGCAGGCAGAGGCAGTAGGAGTGATCAGACTGGCAGGGGGGCAGTTAGGGGTAACCAAGCCGGGAGGGGGGGCAGTGAGGGGCAATCAGGCAGGCAGGCAGGTGAGCAGTTAGGAGCCAGCAGTCCAGGATTGTGAGAGGGATGTCTGACTGCCGGTTTAGGAGTCCAGGATTGGAGAGGGTGCAGGCTGGGCCTTTAGTAGGTATATATAAAAGGCTAAGTGACTGTCTGACTGTTTGACTGACTGACTGGCTGGTAGGTATGATGCACACTGACCACCAGGAGACAGATGCTCAATTCAGGAGTTGCTGAGCTGCAGTGACGTGGCAGCGGTGGTTTTGGGGTAATGCACCCTAAAACAAGAAAAGGCAGAGCTCGACTCCTCATAGGGCCATGCAATTCCACCTTTGGCTTGGGTTAAGTTGTTGCTGGGGCACTGTTGGCCCCAAATCTGGTTTACTGCACACTTGTGTTTGCATTCCACACAACTTTGCAGAGTGCCCTCTTGCACTCTAGGACCCCTTGGGGGATGTTGGAGAGCTGTTTTCAGCCCAATCCCTGCAGGCCAGGCCAAGGGACCCCATCTGCTGGTGGGACCTTGCTCACTCCACAGATCCCTTTGAGGTGCGGTGCTGCCCCAGGTGTGGCCGGCAGGAGGTTGGCTTCAGGGTGTGTCTGGCTCATCTCACCTAGCCCCACCCTGTCGGCCATCTTCTTAATTAATTTCCTTTCAATGTGCGTGAGTCTATACACTGGGCCACTAGTCTAACTAATAATCTTAAAATTCTAATTCCATAATTAGCATAAGAGGATCTGATTATTGAACATAGATTAGGAGTCCATTCCTGGCCCAATCATCCATGGTCATGGAATATAAACATGACTAACATTGGGTTTATTTCTGTAAATTATAGAAAACCATCCTATCTAATAAAAAAATAATATGCAAATTGACCATCACTCCAACACACAAGATAGCCACCCCCATGTGGACACAAGATGGCCACCACAAGATGGCCAGCAGGGGAGGGCAGTTGTGGGCAATCAGGCCAGCAGAGGAGGGCATTTTGGAGGGACCAGACCTGCAAGGGAGAGCAGCTGGGGAAGATCTGGCTGGCAGGGGAGGGCAGTTAGGGGTGACTGAGACAGCAGGGAAGGGCAGTTGGGGGTGATTGGGACAGCAGGGGAGCAGTTAGGTGTAGACAAGGCTGACAGGGGAGTGGTTAGGGGGTGATCAGGCTGGCAGGCAGAAGTGGTTAGGGCAATCAGGCAGGCAGGCAAGCAGTTGGGAGCCAGCAGTCCTGGATTGTGAGAGGGATGTCTGACTGCCTGTTTAGGTTTGGTCCTGGTGGGATTGGGTCTAAATAGACAAGCAGACAACCCTTGAGGATTCCCAGATTGGAGAGGGTGCATGCTGGACTGCACCCATGCATGAATTTTGTGTACTTGGCCTCTAGTTTTAAGATAACTTCTTGTGACTTGGGAAGAATATCACAAAAGAGGGGTCTACTATTTTCATTCATATGTCATATTCAATATAGTATCTTTCTAAAAATGTAAAGTAAAGGAAGTGTGCCAGGGTGAGAATTTTCACTGGAAAGAAAAGGCATAAGTATGCTAAATATATGGAGAATTGCTCTTAACAAGGGTAAAGGAACACGAAAGAGCTTCAGAGTGTGTAAATAAGCCACTATGTCCCCTTCCAAAGTATATTTATGTGGCTTAACAATGGAAGATAAAGTTAGAAGACCAGTGAATTTTACTTCATTTTTCCCCTACTTACTATTGGTGAGACATAATGTTATAAAGTTTACAATGCATAATTATTATAACTCTTAGGACATCCTGGCACATTGATTTCCATTCCAAAAACCCAATTGATGAGATCTTAGAGCATTGGCTTCATCAACGTCATCTTACAGATGTGAAAAACGAAGCCTAGAAAAGTTGTACCAGAGCACAAAACAGGTCATTGAGCTGTGGGTCCCTTTGGCTGCATGCTGTTTCTTCGAACTCACAGTGCTTAAAAGCAACAGCAAGAGGAAACTCAACATGAATAAGGGGCTTAAATGTACGATGGGAAACCATAAAAATCTTAGAAGAAACCATAGGCAGCAAAGTAGCAGACACTTGTCTTAGCAATATCTTTACTGATACAGCTCCTAGGACAGTGGAAACTAAGGAGAAAATAAACAAATGGAACTATATCAAAATAAAAGTCTTCCATACAACAAAAGAAACCATCAACAAAACTACAAGAAAGCCCACTGCATGGGAGAACATGTTTGCCAATGTTATCTTTGATAAGGATTTAATCTCCAAAATTTATAGGAAACTCATACAACTTAACAAAAGGAAGATAAACAGCCCAATCAAAAAATGGGCAAAAGACTTGAATAGACACTTTTTGAAAGAGGACATACAGAAGGCCAAGAGACATATGAAAATATGTTCAAAGTCACTAATCATCTGAGAGATGCAAATCAAAACAACAATAAAGTACCATCTCATACCTGTAAGAATGGCTATCATCAAAAAATCAATAAATGACAAGTTTTGGTGAGGATGTGGAGAAAAAGGAACCCTTCATCCCTACTGGTGGGAATGCAAGCTGGTGCAGCCACTGTGGAAAACAGCTTGGCGTTTCCTCAAAAAACTAAAACTGGAACTGCCATTTAACCCAGTAATACCACTTCTAGGAATATATCTCTAGAAATCAGAAACACTAATCAGAAAGGATATATGCACCCCTATATTCATAGCAGCACAATTTACAATAGCTAAGATTTGGAAACAGCCTAAGTGCCCATCAGCAGATGAGTGGGTTTAAAAAACTGTGGTACATCTACACAATGAATACTACGCTGCTGTAAAAGAGAAGGAATTCTTGCCATTTGCAACAGCATGGATGGATCTGGAGAGCATCATGCTAAGCAAAATAAGCCAGTCAGTGAAAGATAATTATCACATGATCTCACTCATTTGTGGAATATAATGAACAACATAAACTGATGAACAAAAATAGACACAGAGGCAAATATGCATTGAACAGACTGTCAAACTACAGTGGAAGGCAGTGGAAGGTTGAGGGATGAGTAAGAGATCAACTGAAGGAATTGTATGCATGCATACAAGCATAACCAATGGACACAAGACACTGGGGAGTGGGGTGAGGGCATGTGCTGGGGGGTATGTGGTAGGATGGGGGGAGGTCAATGGGGAAAAAAAAGGAGACATATGTACTACTATTTGTAATACTTTAAACAATAAAAGAACACACACATTAACAATTAAAAATTGTATCTTAGAGACCAAAAAATTAAATTATTTTACAATTTACTATTTACGAATAAATAAGAGCCAATTCTTCAACAACAACCACAACAAAAAATCAACAGCTAGAGTTTAGATACCAGCCTTGTGGTTGATTGGATCAGGCCTGATGCTGATGTAAGGGGCTGGCTGACAATTCTGCAATACATGAATGAATGAACAGGTCATGCTAGGTTTTTATTCTAGATGCTGAGTACAAGGAAAACTCCCAAACTCTTGCAATGGATAAAGACTTGGCCCTGCATCTTGGAATTAAAAAAATATATATTTTGTTAGTCTTATAAGGTCACATATTTGTTATTTCCTAATTTGTACACATGGATATTTTATTTATTTTTTTATTTTTACTCAGTCTACTTTGAAATGTGGAATGTGTTAAACCAAAACAAACAAATTAAAGTTGAATTTGAGAACAGGAGTGTAGAAACAGCTTGAAGTGATTGAACAGATAAAGCGCTTTTTCTAATGGGAGGATTACTTACTGAACCCTGAATGAGAGAAGCCAGGTCATAATGATGCCCAGGACCGATGCTCCTGGCTGAATTTGTACTGTGGCGAGGTCACTGCTTTCCCCTCTGGCTTAAACACTCAGTTTTCCAAGCGAGGAAAGGCATCTTCTCTTCTTTGGATGTCCTGGGTACTCTCTTTTTTGTACAGCAACATGCATTCCACCCCACGTTTTTCAACCACTGCTGTGTGCTTCCTGCACTGACTTTGACTTGCATCTTTGAAGCCTAGGGGGACTGGTTGCTGGATTTTAAATGACAGTGAGGCTGGATGACAATCCCCAGAAAGATATGCACTACATTTCAAGCTTTTATGCCCACTGCTTTGACATGCCATTGGTTGTCAGAAATAGACCAGTGTGACTTCCAACTCAAAGTCCTGAAATGTTTCAAGTGGAAGGAAGCTAGGAAATAGTGCCTGGGGAATTGTAGTTTATGGCTAAAATCCCCACACCAACTTTCTTCTTATCAAAAGAGGAGAGAAAAAAGACAGGTGCAATCTTACACAAACACAGACTTTAAAAAAAGACCACAACAATCCTAAGAAAAGTTAGGTTAGCTGCTGAGGTATAGGAAACCTCAAGTATCTGCCAGCAGTCTCTGAGTCCACAATGTTCAAAATTGGCCAGTCCCTTCAAACACATTTAAAACAACGAGTTCACACTCAATCAAAGGCAACCTATTTCTTGCCAGTTTAAGTCTTAAGTGTTGGATTTGCTTTCCTGAATCCACATTTTCCGATGCTGTTAAGTGAGGCAAGAGACCGCTAGCAGCTGAGCAGCGGGGTGGAGAGAAGTCTTTTTCAATGTAATGGCTGTATTTTAGTTAACATGTTGTCAGTCTGTAATGACGAGTGGTGTAACAGCTGGTTTTGATGTAATTTCCTTTGAGATCACTAGATTACAAGTAGTTTATTGCATTCTTTCTCTCACACTGCTCCCTGGATACAACCTAAAGTCAAAAGGTTAAAGGTCTAAAGCCATAATCTAAAGGATTTGTCATCATTTAACAGGTCACTTGTTGCTATGTACTGTGCAAACCGAAATTTTTTTCAGTGAGCCTGTCCTTCTGATATATGTGTGTATATAAATATGTTTATATGTGTGCATTATATGTATACACACACATATATATTTTTCTATTTCAAGAGAAAGAAGTTGAGAATATTCTGTTGGAAACATTGTCAAAAATCAGAGTACATTTTAAATGCATGTGTTAGTTTTTCTAAGGGCGGAAGAAAGAATATGTTAAAAATTTAATATAAATTTCATTGAAAGGATCTGAAATTGGGAGATTAATTTCTTCAGAAACATGTTAAGATGACACCAGATCTTTGAAGGAGCCATAGGTAACACATCCAAAACTAAAAGTGAGAGAGACAAAGGAATGGGGTCAGAAACTGTGAGAGGTGCTAAAGGTCACAGGACCCTATTGTTGGTTCATTGTAGATTTGTAGCTTTTCAGTCTGTCAGAGTCTGACAGCTTGGCTGTGCTGTACTAGCCAAGGACCTTCTTTGTTTAAAGAAGAGCCATTCTTTCAAGACTGGGCTTGGTAAAACAGAAAATCCAGAAGATAATGTGTGAAACGGCAACCTTTTTCCTTCCAGGCATCAGTGGTGGGTGTGAGGGAGTTTTGCAGAGTGTGTGTACCTGTGTAGAACTCTGAAAGAAATCAAGCTAATTTCCATTGTGTCTGACTTTATGCTAGTTTAGGATGTCTCTCCTTTTAACATTAAAAATTCATGTTTTTATATTCTCACAAAGTGCTGTAAATAAAATTTTGGAAATGCTTTTAGGCATTTTGAAGTCTTTTGAACTTACGGTTCATCCATAGCATCACCATTCTGGACTCTCCTTCAAGATGGTGACACATGGTCCAGTTCATTCAAACCCATTTTCTGTGTATCTGTTGCCCTCTAGGGACCTCAACATGAAAGCAAAACAAAACAAAAACATCCAATGTGGCTACTTGGCCATAATCACATGCCATTGGCTTTTCTTCACATCATGCATTCAAATTTAATCTCAATATTTATTTTTATGAACCTATATTTTCTATTGCTGTGATTTAAGTAAAATTCATTTAAAAAATCTGAATTGTTATTTCAACCTCTAGATATATGGCAACTATTACAACTTGGTAATATTGATTATTTTCTTTTGGTTCTATGAGTTTGACAGAAATAGAAAAATAGCAGAACTTTTAAATCACTCTATTTACTTTGAAATCTTGGAATCTTCATTTTCATAGTAGGTAGCAATCTGTGTCTAATAGTTCTTTATAAAAATAATATGTTAATGCAGATACTTGCCTGAGAAATAATTGTGAATAGAAAATAATTGACTATAATAGTAACAAGAAAAAAGATTTCTGTATTAAAAAATTAGTTTTCTATTATATCTTAGAGTTTAGGTAAACTTGTATGAGTAAAATGTTTAGTTGAAAGTCAGTCATGCTAAATCAATAGTTTCTTCACAGAAAAAGACTAGCACCTATTAACTGGACATGTTTTAGGCTATGCTAGCATGTCTGCCTTCGCCACAGCTGACCAGGGGGTGCCCGCCTGACTGGAGACAGTAACCAACACACTTGACAGCTGCCTATGAGATAGCTGGGGTGAAAAGGCATTTTGAAATAGAAAACTCCTAGAGCAATCTAATGCTCACATTTGCAGATATTTAGGAAACATGGAGAGTATCAGACAGTTGACAGTTGACTCTCATGATCATGATCCCCAACTATATGAACTAGAGTTATAATGAAGGAAAATCTGTGAGGTAGAGAACAGACACAGGCTAAATCCACATGGTAAAAGGAGAAGGGAACGTGAAAAATAACCAAAGACACAGAGAGGGCTATGCTGTATTAATGGTTTACCCTGGTGCTGGATAGGATAAACATTCCATAGAATGTGCCACCATCATCTCTGAGCTGACAAAAGTCTGGAATGACCTTCTGGTCAGTCTCTTTAAGAGTAGATTGTATCTCAGTTCCTTGCTAGTTTTATTCCGTTCATTACTTGTGAAAACTTAATTGCACTAAAAGAGCCAGCCTCTATTCCACATAACAAAATCCCTATGGTGAAGGTATCAAAGAAGTCTCTTCTAATTAATTAAGCAAAGGAAGGTTTTTGTCTAGTATGTTGTTTATTGAAAAATTCTTTGATATTTAGGTTAAAGTTGTCTTTAGTCAGTATTTGTGAGCTTAGGTGGGCAGGTATTACTCTTTGCTATTAACTATTTTTCCAATTTTTATCTTTTTTCTGCTTAAAAAAATGTGAAGGGAGCTTCCCTTATTCGCTCAAAACAGGTTATTTACATTGTTGGAGCCTATTTACTTAGTGGTATTGAGGGAACTCAGTTGTAGAGAGGTTAATAAAATATTATGTATGATTTTTTAAAATAAAAGTAATCACCCAAATAGGTTGAATTGTTACTTTGTCCCTGGATTACAAACCAGATTACCACTACTTAGCAGTAGGACCCTAAACCCTTTACTTCATCTCTTGGAACTATCTTTGTTTTACCATTACCAATTTGTTGCTTTCTTGAGTTCTCAGTTTCTGAATTGTTATTCATTTATGCATTCATTTATACAACCATAATGAACTCTTCTATTGCTATTATAAATTTGTCAGTGTCTCCTCATTATTCTATTGAGTTTTGCTTTATATGATTTGATGCACATTCAGGATAGTTAAATCTTATGGGTGAATGTGTTATCATTATATGGTAACTCTCTATATTCTTAATCCTGCTTTTTTCTTTCTTTTTTTTTTTTTACTTAAGGTTTATTTTGTGTAATATATATATTGTGATGCCAGGTTTTTTAGATTAGTGTTTTCCCAGAGTACACTCTTTTCCAGCCTCTTCTCTATCCTTTAGTTTCAAACTTTCTTTGTCATGGAAGGTAGTATATAGCATTGTGGTTAAAAACATGGCTTCCAGAACAAAACTGACTTTGTGACTTATAGCTATGCACCTTGGGCTACTTACTCAAACTCTCTGTGCTTCAATTTCTTCATCTGCAAAATGGGGATAATAATAGTTTTATTCATAGGTTTATTATGAGTCTTAATATGTAAGTGTTCAAAACTTTGTTGCATGGTAAGTATGTACTCGACAGTGATAGTTGTTTTATTCTTACTATAATGATAGTAGGTCTTAGTGGTTAAATACAGATTTTGCAGTTAGACTGTCTGAATTTGAGTCACTTTCCACCTTTTCCTAATAACCTACTTCAGGAATTATTGTGATGATAAATGAAATATTAAATGTAGTACTTAAAAGATTCTCTAGTGTGTAAGTATATCTTTTAAATCTTTGATCAACTTTTTAAACTCAATGAAATATCCTTGACTTTTAAGATAAAAAACAAGTTGAAAATACTATGTCATTTTACTGTATCTGTCTTTATCTTTGCAAATATTATTTTGTTCAGATATTTTTCTTAATACTACCCATTAACACATAAAGACATTTTAAAAAAAGCATTATACATATGAGCATCCACAAATAAAAACAAAGTAATCAAATTTATGATCTTTATTTTTCTGTCCAAGGAAGTATGCAATTTCCTAAACATGTCTCACAAGTGAAGCACCAAAACTTGGACCTTCATGGTTTCTTTTATTATTTTTAAATATGCTAGTCTTCTTTGCCCTACTAACCTCGCCCCCCCCCCCCCCACACACACACTTAGACTCTCATGGTTTCCTCTGTACATTTTACCATTTTACACAAATGTATTACTCACACTCTTCTTGCAAGGGAATCAGAAGCAAACTTCCTGTTTCTCTGCTCATTTCTGAATAATTCAGTACAGAAGTACCAGGAAGAGGTGTGGCACAAAGTCTCCCATACAGACTGAGGTCCCGCATTTCAAAGGGAGTGACAGCACAGCCTTTCCCCTTCCCTGAAATGAAGACGTAGCACCTCTATACCAGCATCATTCATCATATAATTACCCATTGGACTCCTGGAAAAATAGTTTCTGTGGCAAAGCTTTTCATATCTTCTTCATGGCTTGATAGAAAAAGAGGAAATAGGTGGGTGAGGAAATTGAGAAATCTTTCTAGTTTTTCAGGTTAATATGAACTAAAAGCACTTCACGTTTGGGAACTTGTATCTTTTGTTTAGTAGTGTACTTGCTAGATTTTAGTTTCATCAGACTCGGATAGGTCTAGTGGTGTACTGATAAATGGTAACAACCTCTGTTTATAGCATTTATCAATTTTTGAGGTTATCCCCTTTGTGGACAATTTCAAGAACTCAATTTGATGTCACTAAGGATGTAGTTAAATGAGATATATAAAAATAGCTCTCATGAGCTGGTAAGAGCTGACTCCAACATGCCACTCAATCAAACTCAAACTTTTAGAAGAAGGAGCTTTTGTGTAACCTATTGTACATATGCAACTATAAAACATTTGATACAAAATTAGGAATTTTAATTCTTGAACTTTCTATACCAAAGTATAAAATTCTAGCAACTTATAGTGACAGACACAGGACTATTATATGGTTGAAATTAAATGTGTGAATATGCCAGAACCCTATTGTTAGGGTTCCATTTCTGTATCACATCAGATCATTAACTAAAGCATCAGACAAGTAACAAAGAAAGGATATCATTCTTTCCTACTTTTTTTTTGTTTTCATCACTACCCAGCAATGCCTAAAAGTTACAGATAATCCAAAATCTAAAAAAATGTACATTTACATAGTTGTATATTGTGTACAGTTTGATAGAGCAAATATGCAAAAAGAAATAATCTGTTAAAATAAGTTATTTTGTTGGCAGAAATTAGTGTAATTCCATTTTTTGCATAATGTAATTTGTTCCAGGATTTTAAACAATGATTGCAAGTTAATTTCATTCATTTAACAATATTATTCAGGGCTTATTATGTCCTAGATGCTATTCAAGATACTAGGGCACAGAAGTAAAAAATATATAAATAAAAATCTATATCCTCATATGGCTTACATTAAGGGAAAGGAACAATAAAAAGATAAATAAGCAAATTATGTAATATGATAAATAGGGATCACTGCCAATGAAATAATATAAAGTAAGGAATGGAAATATTATAAATTTTAGATTAACGTTTTACATGGGTGGGTAGAGAAATTTATGCAACCATAAAGAGAAGTCACCCAGGTCTTGAACTTTGCCTGTCTCAGTCTATGAAGAACTCTACTGACCAACCTATACACCCATCTAGAGCTAGTTCTGAAAACCCATCAAATTTCTAAAGCCCTTGAATAGGCATTTCTTTAGTCTAAAACTACAGAAGAAAGAAAACACATCTAATGATGCATTTAAGAGATAGAGCCTGTAAGAGGACATTCTATAATGAGACGGGAGAGAAATTTCTTTGTCTTCACTGAGAAAGGCCCAGGGACTAGAAGATCAGCAGTAACAAAGGGAAGAAGAAAGCACATATTTTTCCCAGGTCCCTTATTTTTTCTAATTAAAAATAAAATAAAATGGTTAAACATGTTAAAGACATATTTATGTAAAGATTTTGAGATAATGAATTCACAAAACTGCTCTTAAAAGTGAGGATACATTCTCCTGTGAAGAGCATTCTTCATTTTCTGACTTAGGAAAATTTCAGACTTATGACAAAATTCAGTGTAGCTACAATAGGGAATCTATAAAGCAGAGGAAGAGCATGAGGGCACATGAAATAAAGAAAAGGATGGAAACTCCTGGACAATATTTTGATGCAATGTAGTTTTGTAACCTCTTTAAACCCATCCCTGTACTGGAAAAAAATCATTAAAGATGAAAAAATGTAAATTTATAAAGTTTTACTCAATTTCAAATATATAGTCTTCCATGAATAGGCAAAAGAAAACACATTTCAATGGCTGTGAGTTTTGTCCTTTGGTTTAGAATGCGAGCACTCGCTCTGGTATTACCTCTGCAGTGTGGTAGATGCTGAGATGTAGGTGGGGTGAAGATTTGGCGACATCAGGCCAGGTAGGCCAAAGGAAATGGATTTGATCTTGGCAATCCAGGGCCTGGGAATTCAAATCAACTTCAGTGTGCAACTGGGCATCTTCTATTTAAATAAACAGAAAATTGGCACGGAAGTGACTCAGAAAGAGTTCAAGATTGCCTCAGGTGCAATATGTGGAGAGGAGGGAGAGTCATACCTGATAACATTTGAAAGAGAAAATTTTACCAAAAATCACAAAGGGCTTTACGCTCTAGAAAAGAGTTCTTTGGCCAAGTGCCTGCTTTCACATTAGCTCCCGCTCATGATGTTCTCTTTATACAATTTACATTTTCTGCTTTTCTTTTTTTCCACTAGTTTAACTTAAAAAGCGCTTCTAAAGCATTATTTATTTTGTTCTCATTTTGGTAGTTCCTAAAATAAAATATACAAATGCGTCTTGGTTTTGCTTTTTTTTTTTTTTTTAATGCTGCAGAATCTTGGGTACTGTGAATGTAGTATAATACAAATGCAAAATTCCACAAGGGAAAGAATTACAAATACATAGGAATTTGGGAAGATACACTGGTGATACTTGTGAATTGTTAATTTTAGACTTTTATGGTAAAATGCACTATCGTCATTAAATTATATGCTTCTCTGTATATATTGCTTTAGAGAAGAAAAAACTGAGATAACCCCTAAGATTCCACATATAGTAAAAAAGTTGCTGCAATTTCTCCTTATTACATTAGTCTCAGACATTCTCAATAAAATAAGTAAAGAAATCAATAGCCCCCTAATTGGTGGAAACTCTTGGTGTGGTTGTATAAAGTTCATTACTGTTCAGACATTTAATAAGTAAACGTCCTCTCAGCAACTCCAAATGGCTTCAGTTCCTATTGAACACAATTCTCTTTTCAAACCATTGATGTGAACTGATTCTATTGACACTAGCTATTGAAGAAAACCTTCAGTGGAAGGGAACTATGTCCAACATTTATCTCTATTGGTGGAATTTTTTCATTTTATTTATTCTTCTTTTATTTTTTATGTGAGAGGGGAAAAAAACAAAGTCAGATCAAACACATCTGTAGAACAAAGGGGCCGTGCTCACCCCAATGCAGGGATGGGAAGATTCTGCTCTCATCTGCTGTCAAAGTGCGACGCGTTTTCCCATTCATAGGCCTCACAGTGGGTGCTTGTGTTCCTCACTGAATTTACAGTGTCCATGACCTGGACCTCTCTGTTGCACTTCTTACTTCTCTTTCTTTGCTAACTCCTTTCCTTTCCTTTTTTTTTTTTTTTTGAAAGTACATTTAGAAATAAGCATGAGTACAGTTACTTTTTAGATGGACTATGGAGTGCTCTGGAACCTCTTCATTCTTCCAGGTGCGTAGTTGAAAAAGGTCTGCACCTAAAGTTTTGGGAATGTTTTTAATTCCAAGTCCACTTTTGGTTCTAGTTGAGTAAAGATGCTCAGAAAAGCCTTTCTGAGCATTGCAAGTTTTCTCTTCCCTTTGATGTTTGAAGCTAATGCTTAGCACCTATCTACCATCCACCATTCCTTTCATCAGTAGCCAGCCTGTCCGATGAGACCAGCCCCTGGATGGTGCCCCAGACCAGGCCATGGGCAACACCCCTTTGTCCCTCTCGCATGGATGGGACATGATTCCACAGGATTAGCCAACAATTATATGCTCTGAACTGATCAATTCAGTCAATTTACTGTGCAAAGTAAATTGATCCTTCAGAACAAAGGGTTCTGTCAGCAGGGAGCTACCTGAGAAAGCAGCATGCCTGTGTAAACAGTCCTGTCCTTGTCCCAGTGTGGAGTGGCCCTGCGCCATATGGTGCCACTATGAACTTATTAGCTGGCGGATTAACTGATCTCCGCATTTGGGATCCCCAGTTTCCAGCTGTGAGAGTGATTGATGGGCTAACTACTGCTGCAGTCTTGGAAGTTATTTCCTCCATTTAACAGAGTCAAGAAGACAGAAAATTGCCCCCTTTGTAAATGCTAATCTCACCACTCCTTCCAACACCCAACATAGCAATTTATTCAAGGCAAAGTCTTAAAATTGGTATAGTGCACATCAAATGCATACTAATTAGCAATTTCTTTTGAAGGCTCCATCACTTATTAAGGGTCTCCTTTTCCATATGTTCATCATGCCCCACTTCACCCTTTAATTACAAAACAGCACTTTCAACTAATTGTGAGAAGGTATATTGTGGCCAGAATCTGTATTAAACACCATACCTTCTGAGGCCTAATTTAGGGTCACATCGAAGGCAGACAGATAAGCAGGCAGAAAAGCTCACAACTGTTGTCTGCAATTGTAGGCATATTTGGGCGTTGCTCAGGAGGAGCATTTTATCTGGGATGGCAGTTATGACACTCATCAGTGGGCATTACAACAAGCTGTGGGCAGGAAGAATAGGATTAATCTGAAGTTAATAATTGGGATCTTTTCTAGTTTGAGAGGAACTTACATGAACCCAACAACACATGATAATATTATTTTTATCTTAGCAATTTCTTCACCTCGAAAGGAACCACACATTTTATAAGGCTAATCAGTTGTTACTGGATTAAATGCCTAGTCATTTAAATATATGTACTCCATAATTATACAATAGAATGGAAAATTTTGCAAAATGCACTTCCTGAATGATACTTAAAATAAATTATTCCTGTCTTGTGAAATGCTTTTTTTTTTTTTAAATTAAAACATGGAGCCTTGAAGCCACTCTCGTGTCTCTAACCTTGATCCCGGTGATATGCCTGTCACTTACGTCTGTTATTGCCAGTCTTGCTGCGATACTGGATGATAAAGAACTGGTCAACTCCTTCTTCTGGTTCTTTACTTACACAGAATTTTCCAGATAATTTAATGGAAATTCCTTCTTATGATGCTGACACTCACAGAAAGAATTGATGGAAGTTTAGAATTTAGGTCTACTTAGGCTGCAAAATGGGGACCAAAGCAAAGACACTTAAATTATGGGTGCGAAAAGGACAAGTAAGGGATTCACTTGTAATAAGAGATGTCCATTTTTGGAACTGAGGACTTTTAGATACTATCTCCATGGAAACAAGTCTCACCAAACTCTAGTGAGCCTGACTTTATCAGATAACAGAAGAACCCTATAAATACTCTAAGGAACCAGTCAGATCCATCTATTTTTAAGACTGCTTCGAGGCAGTTTCCAAAACCATCCCTAAATTTGCAGCTGATGGATTGAAGAGATAGGAAGAATGTGAATGGCAAAGTAGGTATAGACCGCTTTTGTTCAGAAAATAATTACAGGCACCCTAGAGCAGCCCTTTTGCTGATTGCTGTCTTCAGTCAAACGTCCTTGTTCGGAAATGCCTCCCTTTGTGATAGTTATCGATACTTTGGTTTCCGAGCTCTCATATCGAGACTCACCTTGCTCCAGGGTGTGCTTTTGTAGGTTCCAACCAAGGTCTTTTTGATCTTGGTTTATGAACTTCATGACCTTGGGCAGCTTTCTAAGACTCAGCTTCTTCATCTGTGACTCATGAGGGGAATCAGACCTCATCTCAGAGGTTTGAGTTAAATCTGATGTGCTGATATGTGAGCATACTGGTGTGACAGGGAACAGAACTAAAGGCTTTTCCTTCCTTTTATTCACTAATCATTTTGGCAACTGGATTTCTTCAATCCTTAATACCACACTCACCATTTAGGTTTCCTCATGGGATAAGGAATTGGGTATTTCTCTTCCCTAAAGTTAAAAGCATAAAGAAACTGCTATTAAAATGGAAAGAAAATGAAGAATACCACATTATATTCTTTCAAGCAATACCAAATATACTAAATGTTAATGTAGTGTGGTGTCAGTCATTTATTTTTAAATGGCTTTCTAAAATTTGGTTGCTCTTTCTCCTAATAAACAGATGAATTTCCATATTAAAATTGTGATATATGCAAAGAGAACAATTCATGCAAACATTGGAGTTACAAAGATGATCACCATATTTATGAAAAATTGGTGTTTTTGTAAATGCTTTTATCATAGGAGGCTTTAAGTATTTTAAAAATTAGATTGGATATACTTCATTGAGATAATAAGGGTATAAGCTACTATTTGAAATGTAATAGGCAAATGATTATCCATGCTAATTGAAAAGTTTGCCTGAAAAATAGGCAGATAAATGTCTTATATTTGGTTGGAAAATAGAGTCTATTATTTTTCCATCAGATTTATTTTTTCTCTCTGCCTTCTTCTTCTCCGTTTAGGCAATTCTCTTAGACAAATGTCAGCAAGCCTAATTTCCTTCTTTGTATTAAGTTACTCAAGGATGATCATGCTTAATAATTATAAAAGTGCCACCAGATTTCAAAAAGTTCTTCTTCATATTTGCTCTTTATTTCTCAACACCACCCTCTGCCCACCCACCCACCCCCACCCGGTTTATTTCTCTGGAGGAAACCATGAGTGATGTAGCATTCAGGTTAAAGGACCTCTGCCCCAAGTGGTAGGGGCATTAAACTCTCTCCTCTGCCCCTCACCCTGATCAACTTTTGAACGGCAGGTGACCTGAGAGTAAGTCCCTATTTTATACAGCTGTTTATACTTGGTCTTTGAAGAATAATAAGTGCTTTGGACACAGAAGACAGTCCTCATCTATGAAAAGCATGGCTATTTGTACTGTTTAAGAGGAGCTGGGTGTGGAAGAGCATTTGTAATATACCAGCCACATACATTCGTCAGAGCTATATATTCTGAGTTTGTAAACTATGACTTTTATAGAGTAGAGGCCACAATTCACGTACCTTCTCACCTTCTCCAGCTATCTACCCCACAAAGACTGAATCAAAGAGCATCACTGATTCTACATGGGCTTCTTCACAAAATTCTAATCTGACCCTCTGTCATATATGTGTGTATATATATGTGTGTGTGTGTGTGTGTCGGTGGCAGGACTGAAGTGGGTAAGAAGGTAATCGGGTGAGGTATCCTTCTGTCCAAAGATTAATTGAGTTTGGGAATTTTGTTAATGAGTATGAATGAATTCATTTGATATTGCAGAATACAACAAAATCCTTGAGATTATGAGTTCACAAAAGGTACTCTTCACATTTCCTAAAAGCTACATTTGGGACCAGCATTAATTCCTTAGTTTTGCATACTTTTTCAAGTGTTTGGATCTTTTAATTTTATATTCAAGGGTAGTTACTGGATATTGTTTGCCTTCCTGGCACTAATAATATTCCCATGGTTAAAGTGGTATAATATGTATATATATAATTATAAAGAGTATAACATGTAGAGTACCAGAGTCAACATCAGGGATTTTCCAGTTTTAAAAAGCCTTACAAGTTTACATACTGAAATTATCTTGAAAGAAGAGAATCAGTTTCAATATTACTTTATATTTCTGAAAACACATTAATGACAACTGGGGAAAGGCCATAGTAGAATTAAGTGTTTACCTCTTAATCTCTGTCATAATGTGGATAATACACAGATACACAACCAACCGTATAGTTTCTTCACAGCCACAAACATGAAAAAGCTCTACAAAGCAAGGTCAACAGTATTGTTTCCATAATATAGAATAAATGGTCCATAGGAATAACCAAATTGGAAATGTGCCTCAATCTGTCAATAAGTACATTATCAATAATAAAGGTTACATAAGGAATGAAACATATATGAGATTCCAGCATTTTAAGTTTTGTGGAAATTTTTAATATTTGCTTATAAAATTTTTAAAATTACTTGCAAATTACCTAAAGAAATGATTAGTTGTATTAGAAAGTAGTTTGGGAATGGATGAAAGCCAGCTCGTTTAACTAGATATTTATAGTATTTTTGTCTTTATTTTTGAAAGGACACTGAACTTTTTCTTCCCTTTCAGACATTTGTTATGACAGTAATCCTCATTCAAATGAATAAGATATTTTTTATTCGTTTGGATCAAAACCAGTATTGAAACATTTTAGACTAACTCTTTTGCACATTTCTTTTAGACTAAAGATTGAGGGAAAAAAGCATGAAAATTGTATACTTTTATTTTTCATTCAGAGTTGTTTTGAAAGACTTCAAATACTCCCCCACCCCCTTTACATAACGGCAGCTGGACTAACAGCACATATGCTAACTTAAAATCTGAAGCAATTTGAAATGACTGAGGCTAAATAGTCCATGATGGGAATTCAGTCCTCATAGTCAGGTGGATGGTGATGCTGCAATAAAGGAATGTAATTAAAATTTCTATATCAGGAAGAGAATTCAAGAATCATTCACAGGGAGTCTTATGTGCTATCATTTAAAAAAATTAATTTTTTTCCTAATCATGTTTAGGTATTTTGTTTTCAGCTATAACATTGTGCTGATCAAATTTGCTTCTGATTTCTCTTAATTACTCATGCTGTAAAGATGTTGCATTTTTTTTCCAAGCTCCCTTACAACGGACTTTCAAATCAATTTAGGAATCTCAAAAACATTTCCGAAATACCAGATGCTCTGTCAGCTGCACAGAACAATGTGCTAATAATTATATTTCTCTTCCTTACAGCAGATCAAAGTCAGAGATGAGGTGACATACACCTAAGATATTCAAACTCGGGCGTGAAGGTCAATTGGATCTGCCGACATATGTTGCTGATTTTGTGACATGAAAGCCAGCTAAAGAGAACAGATCAGGGAAATGCATGTGCTCTGTGTTCTTATTCTCAGTCCCATCCAAATGTTTACAGAATAGTTTGAAGAGATTTGCAGTTTCTTGTTATCAGTCTTTGTAAAGCTTGGCAAACTTTTAATAACAGGTCTATCAACAACTCCCCAGGGATTCGATTTCAGTCTTAGAGTGCTTGGATTTTTCTGTTTATTGAACAATTTTTAATTGGAGGCCCCAAGACCTTTCCTGATCAGTTGCCCGCATTGCTTCATGGAAGTGTGGCATGCATCCTCAGCTTGAAAAGGCGATGGCAGCTGGGGAGAATAACACTTTATAAGCCGAGAAGGGAGCAGGGCAGACAGGCAAGTGGCGAGATTCACCCCAGACTAGCTTTAGTGTGGGCACATGAAACCATACAGAAAAGGTAAACCCAACTAATCATTTCCTTGCACTTGTGTTATGTTCCTATAGTTTAACTTAAAATATCAGAATGAGGAATTCCATGTCATTCAAAGTCACAGGACCAGAGCTAAACCAGAACTGAGAGAGCCATACCTCTCAGCCGCATAGCTATACTTGAAATTGCACTTTAGAAAAAAGAGAGAAAAAATAATACGGCATCAATTTTTTCCCCTAGTCAATTCTACTCACCAGTGCCAATTTACTTGTATCATGTTATGCAAAGATCAAAACCTTCAAGTATTTCTTTCTGCTCATCAAGTAAAATACCAACTCCTACATCTGTGTTTCAGAGCCCTCTCTAATATGACCCCACCCTACATGCCACTTCTACATGGCAGTCAGAGTCCTCAAGCCAGAATATCTGGGCTCCTTCCAGCTCTATCATTTACCAAGCTGTGTCACCTGCATTGTCACTTAACCTCTGTGCACCTCTGGTTTCTCCTCTCTAAAATGGAGATTAAAACAGTACCTTTATTATGTGGTTGTTATGAAGATGAAATGAGTTAATAAGTGCATGTTCTTAAAACCATGTCTAGTACCTAGTGAGGACAGTACTGAATAAATGCTTAAGAAAGGTTGTCCTGCTCTATATACTACAGTGCAAGTTATGTTCTTTCCCTTCTCTGACTCTCTACTCATAGGCTTCTGCCCACTTAAGAATCTTTATTAGTCATAAATGGAAGTAGTCAAAAACCAGGAAGCTAACCAGCATGGGAACCTCAGGGAAGGCATTAGGTTGTCCTTCTAGAATGGCACTCACCCAGTTCTTTTCAGCTTTTACAATTTTGCTTCTTTGGTTCTCCTTCTCCCTCTACTACTTACTCAAAATCTATTCAATCTTTTAATATTCTCCCTTTCTATCTGAAATCAATAAATATATATATATTAAAAAAAGGTCTAAGAAAAGAGCAATAATAAAAAATAAGAAACAAAAACGATAACTACCGAAACCAAGATTGATGTTCATAGACTGCCATGAAAAAAAAAAAAGCCCTTTTCTCTGAGTTATTTTCCAATCCCCACACACATTTATAAGCAAGGAATCGCACAGGGAATAATCCCAGATGGAGCTAGTACCAGAACCACTTCTAGAACCTTCTGTAGAACCTTCTACTTACTCCACCGTGGATTTAGTTGAAAAAGAGATTATCTACAGTGGTTCAGTCTACTGAGTTGTTTTTCCAGTTAGAAGTAGAAATTAGGCAATTAGATTGTTCCTCAATTTCTTTAACTGTAATCAGTAAACTCTATTATCACCTGAAACTTGGCATTTTAGACACGTGTTGGGCCTTTAGCCATTGATGAAAAACAACAATATCTTTCCTGAATTTTAATGCCAGGCTAGTTAGCACATGTTCTGATTTCTTGTCTGTTCACAGTTTATTCCAATTATGCCAAATTCATACTAAATTTGTACAAATTCTATCTTTCATCCAATAGTTGGCTATCTAGTCAGCTTCTTAGTGAATATTTAACCAAGAGAAATTAAATTATAGCCAGTATCATTTTCATGCCAGTTAAGCTATCTAACAGAAGCTAACTCTTGATAACCATATCTGTATATTTTATTACAGATTACATGTAGTTGAGGTGCCTATTTGACTTTTGAAAGACATCTGTTGTTCTTTATAGGAATATGGTTTGTTCAGGTGAATTTTTGTCCCTGACTCTTCCCTATCTACATTCTCCTCATGTCTTCCCTCCTTTTCTAAGCTTTAATCAGGGTCCTCAAACTTTTTAAACAGGGGGCCAGTTCACTGTCCCTCAGACGGTTGGGGGGCTGGACTATAGTTTAAAAAAACTCCTATGAACAAATTCCTATGCACACTGCACATATCTTATTTTGAAGTAAAAAAAACAAGGTGGTAAAACCACCCGCGGGCCGGATAAATGTCCTCGGCGGGCCGCATGTGGCCTGCGGGCCGTAGTTTGAGGACCCCTGCTTTAGTTCTATTTTTTTTATAACACCACACATTTTATTTTAGTCACTCCAGTGGTATTAATTACTATATGGATGACTCAGAAATCTATACCTCAGCCTTTATTTTTCAAATTTTTAAATTTTTAAATCTTTATTGTTGAAATTATTACATATGTCCCCTTCCCCCCATTGACCTCTTCCAGCCCACCCTTCCCTCTCACCTCAGGCATTTACCACCCTATTTTCAGTGCCATAGGGTATACATGTATGCAATCAAATTCACTGGTTGATCTCTTCCTACTCACCCTCCCCTGACTTCCCTCTGAGGTGCAACAGTCTATTCAATAAATTACTTCAAAAATTCCAACTAGTGCTTCTCCAAAGGCCAACTAGACATTTCTTCTTGGATCATCTGCCTTTACCTCAAAGTCTCATGCATTTTAAATGGAATTCATCATGTCCCTGAATCTGTCTTTGCCTTTTAATTTTTTTTAATGTCATTCCCCTTATTCATTAAAAAACAAACTTCAGAATCTCTTTTGACTCCTCTTCTTTCCTGACCCCATATAGTACTGCCTGACTGATCTTGAGATCTATGAAGTCTATCTCTTCCTTCTGGCACTGCCTTTCCCATTTCTTCAACTGGATGAGCTCAGTGCCCAAAACTACACATTGTAATTACTTGTCTAATTAATGATCAAAACAGTTCCCTATCTCAATTTCTTCATTCCTTCAATATATTCCAGATTAGTTGTTTCTTTAAAAACATGTATTCATCTTGTCACTCTCATATTGAAAAACCCTTAATAGTTTTCACTTATCTACAACTGTATTTCCTTATCCTGACTTTACAGTAGAATCACCTGGTGAGTTTTTAAAGCATTCTATGCCCAACTTCACCCAAACCAAATGAAACAAACTCTCTGGAGGGAGGGCCCAGCCATTGAAGAGTGCTAATTATAGAACTTGACAAATGCCATGATAGAATTGCTTTGTGGATCAATCAGTATGGACAATGGCTACAAAAAGATGGTGACCCTAAATACCAGCTAGTTATCAGCTCTGCCATTATCCATATACTTTAAGATCTCAAATAAGTCATCCTAATGAACCATTGATTTGCAAAATAAGTTCTATCCCTGATCCTAGCAATCAACGCTCTTTATAATATGAACAAATCTCCTTTCAGAACATTATTGCCCTACCCTTTCTATGAAAAAACTAGAGGCCTGGTGCATGAAATTCGTGCATGTGGGAGGGCGGATACTTTGGCCCAGCCTGCGCCCACTCCCAATTGGGGACTCCTCAGGGGATGTCCAACTGCCAGTTTAGGCCCAGTCCCACAGTGATCACCCCTAACCACTCGCCTGCCTGCCTGATCACCCCTAACCACCTCTGCCTCAGCCCCCGCTGCTGTGGCTTCATCCAGAAGGATGTCTAGAATGATGTGTGGAAGGTCGTTTGGAGCATATTACACTTTAATTATTATAAATGTTTGCTCATATCCATCAACCTGCCTTGCATATTGACATTTTCTTTCTTTTACCTTGACTATTTCAGAGTACAATTTTGCCTTTATTCTAATAGGGAATAGAACAAACATAATCTCATTTTAATACTCTCAACCAATCACATAGCAACTTATAGTGTTTGTGAAACATCTAAGACATTTATATTTGCTTACCAATAATGGCACTGAATTCCAATGAATGACGAAAAGTTATAATAGTGGAATAAAGAGGCTCAGAAATGGGATTGTTAGACTTTGTTTGTAGAGAAAAAAACTTGCGGAAGGGAAGAAAGTGGCCATATATGTGTATTAAACCCTATATTCCTGATCTTTTTAGAAGCACTTTAACAAATTTCTAAGTTCCTTTTACAATATTTTATTTCCTTTTTTTACATAACATGAGGGCATGCTGACCCCCCAAAAATGGCTAACATACATGGGAAAAAAGAATAATCTCCAAGAATAATAAAAAGTTATTCTATTATTTCTACTCCTTGGTGCTCTTTCCCCTCATTGCATTTTCAGTGTCCTTTGCCATTTCTCATATCCAACATCTACAAAAAATGTTAAAAAGTATAAGATATGATTTAGGAACAATAAAACTTAACCTGATATATGTCTCATTCATATGAGGACTCAAAGGACACATAAAGGGAACTGATGTAGAGATGACTAATTGTTGTCAGCTGGACTACTGGTCACATGAGCCATAATTCCCATATTAAGCAAGAGAACATTTAGATCACTAGATTATATCACACTTAGTTTCAAAAACCTGTTTCAGGCTATATTTCTGTCCTAAGCTTTTCTTCGAATTCAGAGGCCCATTAAGAGGATAAAATGACTTTACACCAACCCAGGTTGAAGTTTTCAATGAACTCCTAAAAGAATGTATGAATTTTGTTGAATGGGGTACTCAGAGTCAAATATTTGACTCCCAGAGGAATCTTTAAAGCTCTTTCATTTCATATTGCATCTAAAGTCTTTTGGTAGTTGACTGTATTTATGAATTTTAAAATTTGAGAATCCAGTCCAAAAGTTTACAAAATATAGAATTGCAATTGGCAGTATGGTAAGCAGAATGATTGTCCCAACAAAGATATTCATGTCCTGATCCTTGGAGCTGTGACTCTTTTATGTTAAATGCCAAAAAGGACTTTGCAGAAGTGATTAAAGTTAAGGACCTAGAGATGGGTAGATTGCCCTCGATTATCTGGGTAGGATCTATTTACTCATATAAATCCTTAAAAGCAAAGAATCTTTCTTGGCTTTAGGAAGAGAAAGATGAGAAGATAGAAGCAGTGTTAGAAAGCTGGTTTTTGGAGATAAGAGAGAGTGGGCCATGAGCCAAAGAATTCAGGAAGCCTTAACCAGTTGTAAAAGGCAAGGAATGTACTTTACCCTAGGACCTTCAAAGGGGAATTCAGCTTCACTCACAAAATTGATTCTACTCTAGTGATAGACTTCAGATTTATATAACAAGTAGCAGTCTGATGAGGGTTTTCTGTGATATCTTTCTCCCTCTTTCTTCATATTACATGCTTGTGGTACCTTGAATACAGTAGCTATAATGCAATCACGAATTGACAAGAACAACATTCTGTGTATGGCCAAGCAGGACAGAGATAACTTAGAATCCTGTTGCTAGTGTTAATTAAATGTTTAATAGTGACCCTAACCTGGTACTGTCTACCCTTAGATTTCTTTTTTGTTGTTGTTGTTAATCCTCATCCTAGGATATTTTTCTGTTGATCTTTTAGAGAGAGTAGAAGAGAGAGAAACATCGATGTTAGAGAAACACATTGATTGGTTGCCTTCTGCATGCACCCCAACAAGGGCCCGGGCTTGGGAGAAGCTGGCAACCAAGGTACATGCCCTTGACCAGAAACAAATGCAGGACCCTTTGGTCCAAAGGCTGATGCTTTATTCAGTGAGCCAAGCTGGCTAGGGCCCTTTAGACTTCTTTTTTATTTAAGAAAAAATAAACATTTATATAATTAAGTTCCAGTTGTCATGTTTTCTGTTGTTTGAGAATGCATTTCTGTCTGATATAAGGGAGGATGCCAACTACCAAAATATTCTTCCCTTTCTTTTATTTGAATGTTGGCGAGAAGGCTTATTAAACACATTCTTCAAATGAATTCCATTCTAATTTGCCAAATGTTGTGAAATCAAGAATATTGAGGATCAGGAAGAAGTCTAGACTGACTTACTGAGTCAGGAGGTATACTTGTCAAACATAGTTTGGTATTCAGAACATAGCATCCAAAGATTATGAGGACAAAGCACGGTGTAAAGAACAGGGAAGCAGTAAACTCTGAGAATTTAAAGTGTGGTGAGGTGAATGGATTAAGAAGTACAAGCTGGCACTTAACTTACAAATAGTCATGAGGATATAAAGTACAGCATAGGAAATATAGTCAATAATATTACAATAACTATGTATGGTGCCAAGTGGGGAATTACCAGGGGAATCACTTTATAAATTATATAATAATCTGATCACTATGCTGTATACATAAAACTAATATAAAATAATATTGAATGTAAAAAAAGTCTTTATCTTCCAAAAGGAAAGAGTGAAGGAAAGAAAGAAAGAAAGAAAGAAAGAAAGAAAGAAAGAAAGAAAGAAAGAAAGCTGTGTATCTTTTCAGGAAATCACTTATTGCCTAGGGGAATCTAGCACGAACACAGTCAGAGAGAAAGAAAATTAATATTCATTGAATTAGGCAGTGGATATTATAATCTCATTTTACTCTCTCAACAAATTTGTAAATATTCTTACTTTATTTTGCGTAAGAGGAAATCGAGGATCAGAGAAGCTAAGATTTGCTTAGATACCAATTCGCAGAGTTAGCAAATGCTAGATGGGATTAACATCCAAGTATGTTTGTGTGCAGAGCCCATGGTTAAATTCACTTCTCTCAACTGCCTTGGTAGAAGAGTAGTTAACACCAACAGGTTTGTCAATAGGGAGTATGGTTCTAGCTACCTGGAATGGTGCTGTTGGATAAGGTTTAAGGCCAGAGGAAGAAATTCGCAAGTTTAGGCATAGAACTACTTCCAGGCACCATCTTCTAAGTAGGTTATAAGGAAAGGGACTCAGATATACAAGCCAGGCAGATATACAGCCCACATTATAATAGACCCAGATCTCCAGACAAAAACTTCAATTTAAATCCATGAATATTCTGAGCACTTGCTATGCACTCAGCACACTACAGATAGAAAATGCACAAGCCATTATCTGTGTCCTCAAGGAGTTTATAGTCTAAGAGGGACTCAGAAAATTTGACAGGCAATTACAATGTTGTGTAATACCTTTTTTGGAAAAGATGAAGGTAGAAATAGGGCATTATGGAAGAACACAGAGGTATGTAACACTCACAGGAAGTCAGTCATAGAAAGCACCTTCCTAGAAGAGTGACTTTAAGCTGAGAACAGAAATACAAGTTGAGACGGGAGAGTGGAATTTAGGCAGGGTGAACAGAAAGTGCAGAGGTCCTGAGGCAAAAGAAAACATGGTATGTTTAGGTAGCTGCAAAGGCTGAGTCCCACTGAAGTTAGAATGTGAGGGTAGAGTGGTGAGAGATGAGGATAGCAAAATAAGCAGAAGCAATAGAAAAAAACCTGACTTGACATGTTGAGACATTTGGTCCTATTCTGTGGGCAATAAGAATTCATTAGTGTATTTCTAACAAAAAAGAGAAAGTTTTAATGATAGCTGAAAGTATTAATTTCATGAAAAGGTCAAAAAATGTAATAGACAAATCTGGCAATAGAAGGGCCAATTGGAGGCAAGATTATAGACAGGAATTAGGGTAGAGATGATGATGAGATATAGTTATAATAAAGATAAGAGAGATTGGGTTGAAATCTAGTTACTAAAGAAAAAATGTTAGCAGGACCCAAGGAATGAAGAAGGAAGGAATTTGGGACTATCGTCAATCTGCAAAAGGACTTTTTTTTCTGTTAATATCAGAGAAAAATGAGCATATTTCATTTCTATTGAGTAAAGCAAATTCACATCACAGAGCTAGCAGGAGCCCAGACTCCAGGCCCTGGAAAAGGGATTGGCAAATGTAAAAGTAGGAGATAGATAGAATAGTACCTGTCCACTTACCTGTGCTCATACTGGTAAAGTTCTTGCTTGAAACTTCAGTTTTGTTAAGTTGGTTATATTCTAAGAGCAAAGTGGAAGGTTTGAAGAAAATGACAATGGTTTGAATAATCACTGAAAGGCATGAGAGAGAGTATTGAGTAGGAGAATAAAACAATTACCACGCACTGCTAAGGTTCCAATTAGTTGGAAATTATGACTTTGTGGTGGCAGCAGTCTTTGCCATTGTGTGGTTCTCTCCATGACCACACAGCTACCTCAATGTAAGAGCAGAAAGGCTGGCAACTGGATCCAATGTGGGGTTGTACCAACAGAGCAATGACAGGACAAAGAAATCTCCGATCAAATACTGGAGATGTTAGAACCTGAAACACTATGACCTCTCTCTTTCATATATTTGCCAAGATCCAGGGGATATATGTAAAGAAAAGCTGATGAGGTGAGGTAAAGGTGAAGACCTTTGGAAAGTAGGAGGTCAAGGTTTGGAGTTTGCATGGAAAATGTGCATGTTATGTAGCTCAGTGACTTTCAACCTTTTTTATCTCATGGCACACCATGGTAAACTTCTCTAGCACACCAAAAAATATATATTTTTGCTGATCTGATAAAATATTAGGTATAATTTTGATTGGTTTATTAAAAATAATAGTAATTACCTATCATTTTGCTCCAAAGTGTCTTTTTAAAAAATAAGGTGCCTATACTTGTATATGAAGATTTCTGATATCAAGAATTAACCAATCAGATACTTTATTATGGGAAGTGACTAATAAGATGCAACGCTATTATATGACCTATATTGTTATGGTTCAAGACAGGGCATTCACATCAGACAGCTATTGTTGTGTTGGCTGTTGTCATTTTTTTTTTTAATTTGACAATCTAAGGGAAAAAAGGTCAGTGCCTCTGACTAAATAATCAGGAATTGCATGTTTTAAAAATTATTCTAATGAAAATCACACATCTGGATTATCACATTGGCCCAAAATTCTACATAGACTATAGCAGTTAGAATTTACAATGCAGCTATAAAGAAAGCACGTTTGTTCCAATCCTAATATATAAAAACCCAGGGTCCATAACGTCCAAAACGACTGAAGGCTCCACTGACCAGAACTCAGTCTGGTAGTCAGCCCTGGGTTGCTGTGGTGACCCAGCACTGACTGCCACCACTGCAGGTGCAGCAACCCAGCACTGACTGCCAAGGGGCTGCATATCAGTTCCCGAGAGAGGCCTGAAGAGAGAAGCAGGATCTGATTCGTAGCCTCCATGGCAGCTGTTGATCAGCACTTGTCTCTCTCTTTCTGCTCAGGCCTGGCCAGCAACCACACCTCTCTTTCTCTCTGGGCCTCCACTGGGACTGCTGATCAGCCCTGCCCTTCTGATCAGGCCCAGAGACAGGTCCAGAGAAGCTGACTGGCATAGAAACCGACCAATCAGAACCAAACCTGGGTGAACTGTGAGGAGCCAATGGCTGCCTAGGAGGTGGAGCTTTTGACACTGACTGGCGTAGAAACCAACCAATCAGAACCTAATCTGGGTAAAGTGCAAAGGCAGAACCTAAGATGGGAGCTGAGGAGGGGTTTTAAGGGCAACACCTGTTTGGTGTAGGGTATAAGAAAGTGGTTCAATTTTTTAATGATTGGTTTGGCTGTATAGTACATATGGCTGGCTCTCAGTCCACATATAGGAATTATGTATTTTTGTCTGCCAAGAGCATCTCCTCCTGCTGAAAAAGGTTCCCCTTCCCCATTTAAACAATCCTGTCCTATATAATCTATCTATACTAATAAAAGGGTAATATGTTAATTAGAATGGGTCAACTGGCCATCTTCCAGATGTCTGACTTCCTTCCAGACAAAGCCATGGTGGTGGAGGCCAAGGCAGAGGCAGTTAGGGGTGATCAGGCCAGCAGGGAAGAGCAGATAGGGGTGAGATCAGGCCAACAGGGGAGGGCAGTTGGGGGCGAGATCAGGCCAGTTGGGGAGGGCAGGTAGGAGTGATCAGGCAGGCAGGCAGGTGAGCAGTTAGGAGCCAGCGGTCCCACATTGTGAGAGAGATGTCCCTGTGGGATCAGGGCCTAAACTGGCAGTTGAACATCCCTCAAGAGGTCCCCAATTGGAGAGGTTGCAGGCTGGGCTGAGGGAACCTCCCCCACCCCCCCATGCACAAATTTTGTGCACCAAGCCACTAGTTTTCAGATAAAAAATGGAAATATTAGAAAGTTTAAGTAACTTGCATGAAGTCACATCAATATTAACAGCAATATCAAACATTTTATATCAGTTTACTGTGTTGTCAGATATTGTTTTAAGTGCTTTACATTCTAAGTTCTAAGTGCTCAGGAAATTATTTATTATTATTATCACCATATTAGAGAGGAGGCACAGGGATTTCAGTAACTAAGGTCACATGGCTACTGAGTGTAAAGAGCTTGGACATAGATAAAGTGTCAAGAATAGGCTATGAATAAAATTCAATGTTACTCCAAAACCCATGTTTTAGCCACCTAGAAATAACCCCTATTTATGACAACTAGACTGTTTCATTCTATGAAAAAAATCTCTTCTTAGAATATTAATAAAGATTTTAATCTGTGTAGGATTCAAATTAAGGAAATAGATGAAATGCAACTAAACACTGTAAAAAATAAAACAGAATAATTGAGCCTAATAGAGGAACAAGGAAGGAAAGGCAGACATATGAAGGAAAAGGAGATAAAAGTAAAAGATTATTGGAGATGTCTCTGTTAATTTTTCTTATGAAGTGGCAACAGATTTTTCCTGTTGATTAAACTTGAGATTTAGGTTCCTCATAAGCATGGTTGCATTTTTTTTTTAGGCCAACAGCTGAAATGCAAGAATTTTGCAAGAAAGAGTCCACAACCTATTACCATATAACTGAAGCCCTCATGGCCAGTGGAGTCTGGGGCTTCTGATCCGTGGAAAGGAAGAAATAAGAAACAACTCAGGTATTTGTTTTTCGCGTGACCCTATCACTGTTTTTTTATTATGAATATATGCCATAAATGCTGGGTCTGCATTTTTCTCTTTAAAGTTCTACCACTGAGACAATCTAAGTGGGGACTAGTTTTTCCAACAAGTCCTTCACGTGCTTCGTTAAGTAAGCAGCCAAAAAAAAAAAAAAAAAAAAAAAAGCAAGCAATAAGAAAAGGGTAAAGGACCACTATATATTTAATTCGAGGGAGAAAATTCCTGTCAACCTTACCAAACGAGGAAAAAAGACAAACCTGGCAGGTCGCGGCCTTCCTACTCAATGCCTTATGTGATTGCCCACAAGGCCCCTGTGATTTGGTGCTGGCCGGGCACATCTCCCTATTTGCGCACGCATGAAGACACTTTTTGTTGAAGCTACTTCCCAACACTTACCATATATTGTTTACTTATCATTCTGAGAAACCACACACAGACTGTTTAGGTTACACCTCATGACACTTTTTGTTCATTTTACAGTTTCATGTTTCTTTTTGTTTAGCCTTTGTTATGGTTTAACAACTCCTTTTATTTATCGGAATTACACACAAGTTGGAAATGTGAGTTGCACCCCTAAGACAAACACACATCATTACCTTTTCCTCTCCTGGTGTGCAGCTCTTTGTGAAGTCTGCCTGGGGAGTGCAGATGCTGAGGCATGGGTAATGAGGTGAGAGGGGAAGGATGGCTTCAGAATGCTCATGGATTTCGTGGGTATTTCTTTGAGAAGGCTTCTCCTGGTGAGGTGGTAGCTGTGGGAAAGAGGTCCTAGGAGGCCTGCAAAATGCAGGGCGATAATAAGACTTCAGCAATGGATTTCTAAGAATATAAAGTTCCAGGATGGAGTTAGCATTTAGCTCCCTTTCCTTCCTAGTTCTTTGGCCAAGAAAATTATACTGATGTGTGATTAGAAAGGAGTTAGTTACCCACAGATAATCTGACTGCACACTTTACACCCTGTCCTAACTTCAAATCAGCTAAAATCAGGAAGTGGAGGAATGAATATTTTACTTGGGATTGATTATTAATTCATATGAAAATTAAGAATACTGACCCTACTTGGCTTCTATCTGCCTATATATCACAATAGAACTGGCAAAATAATGGAACTGGTAGCTTTTGGGTGCCTGCCTCCAAGAATGTTTAGATTCTGGATCCCATGCTAAAGTCCATTAAGCTATGTGGTAAAAATGAATATGAGCCAAGATGTCACCCTCTTATTGTCCAAAAGAAGGTCATGGGACCTAAGAAAGCAAAAGATACAATTTAGGGATAACCTGATATCTGAGTGGAATCAAGGAAACATTGACATTGGCAGTTAAAAATTATAGCTGTTGAACTGCAGAAATCTGAGAGAGAATGATAATAGTACTTTGTTGAGAGTTGCTAAACACAGCAGCATAAGTTTGGGGACAGGGCTAGGGCTTCCATAAATACTTGTACAAGTAGTGGCTCAGAAGAAGGCATGTCTCTAGAGAGGATAAAGCTATAGAAGAAATTGAAGCCTAGATCCACAGGAATTTTGTGAAGTCGGGGGGGAGCACAAGGTGGAGACCCTAGGATGACATAGCCATCTTCAGTCCACGGATAATGCCAAGGGATTTCATCAAAAGCAAATTAAAGCTGCCATCTGGTTTAAAATGAATATTCCCAGCTATTTGTTTGTTCATATATTGCTAATGTGAGTGAACCCTGGTAGCAGATTTGCCACATTTCTCGTGTAAGTATTTTGTTCTGTTTTTAGTCCACATTTCTTGTGTAAGCCGTTTGGTCTGTTTTTAGTTTTAGTTAGCCATTTTCTAAATCATGTTGTTCTTTTCCTAATTAATTTTCAAGCCACTTAGACTTGCTATGATGTTTGTCTTCATGATTCTTTTAATTTTACTTTTTAATTGCCGTCTACATTCAATATTATTTTGCGTGAGTTTCAGGTGTGTAGTACAGTGGTCAGACAATCATATACTTTACCAGGTGTCCTCCCTCCGCCTGATACTTAAGCACCTGTCCAGCACAACATGTAGCTGTTACATTATTGCTCATATTTCCTAGGCTGCACTTTACATCCCCACGACTATTCTGCAACTACCAATGTGCACCTCTTAATTTTTAAAAGAAATTACAACTCGTGGCAGGTGACTGTTTCCAAATATGAGCTTATATCCTTACAATTTTTGCAAACTTATGGATAATCTTGCAACATGAAAAAGTGATTTTAAATCGGGTTAATACGGCACCTACCACAGACGCGGGAATACTAACAGTGAAATCTCTGTTGAAACAGAAGCCAATGAGGAGTGGAGAAGGATGAATCAAAGAAAATGTGTCTTTCGTGGGTCATGGAAGCTGTGGTCCGAGAGGGCCGGGGGGAGCCTCTGAAAGCTCCTGGATATGTCCACATAAGAGCGAGCCCATGTTCAACATACATCTGGCCCAGAGAATGGGAAGCCACAATACCACTTCACCACCTCCTAGCCAAATAAGAGCCACCCCATTCATTCTCTTGATCTTTCTCCTCCCATTACCTATGACACAGGCAAGATCAGGAGAGCAGCTAGTCAGGGGAGAAGTAGGTAAAAGAATGGAAAGGCTAGAGATGAAGAGAAGACTTCCTTTTGAATAAAAATTAATGAATTGCTTAGCATATTGAACTTTTGAGACTTTATATTTCTGAAATGAGACTATAATAATAAGAGGGTAATATGCTAATTAGACCGGATGTCTTCTGGACGTCATTCTGGATGTCCTTCCTGACAAGGCTGGGGCCAGAGGGAAGCCAGCCTGGGTCCCGGATGCCTGTGGGTAGCCGGAGGAGGGAAGTCCGGATCCCAGATGCTAGAGAAAAGCTGGTGCCAGCAGCCAGGGGAAGGAAGGCCTAACTCTTGCACGAATTTTTATGCATTGGGCTTCTAGTGTTTTATGACTTACAATGACTGTAAGAATTTTTATTACCTGAGTGTGAGCAGAGATATCAGGGGGCTTCTGGAACTTTCACACAGTATTACTTAGAAATAGCAGTATGTCCAGGGATTGTAGAAAACAACATAAAATCACATTTAATTCCATTCCTTGTGTTTTTAACATATTGGTTAAAAGTAATTAAAAGAAAACTTTCTTTAAACTGGCTTAAAGTAAAGGAATTTCTTGGATTGTATGACTGGATAGTCCAGAGGTTGGGCTGACATCAGGTGAGGCTGACCATTCAGCCCTTCTGTTGATTCCTGTGTGATCCTGAGATGTTTGCTCCAAGTACCCAAAGCTACATACTTTTTGTTTCTTGGGAAGCTGAAAAGAGTTTATTTGTCCTGATGTATTCAGAACAAGTCCTGAGATTCATCCTAGTTCAAATCACCCATGAAACTATCTCTGTGGCCAGGGGGGTAGATACATTGATTGCTTAGTTTATATCACATGCACAAGGTACAATCAATTTTTCTAGAACCACACAGGCCCCGTTGGAAATCATTGCATTGGCAAGGGGTGGGAGTGGAGTGATTAATGAATTCCAGAAATACAACTGAAAATGCTGCATGAGTTATGTAATACTATTATCCCATTTTTCAGATGAGAAAAATTTCCCAAGGACAAATAGTTAAGTAGTGATTTGAAATTAAATCTAGGTCATTCTAACTTTACACCTCAAAGTCTATTTTATTATACTGCCTTTGTAGCACAAATTAAAGATGTACAAAACTGCCCTGACTGGTTTGGCTCAGTGGATAGAGCGTCGGCCTGCAGATTGAAAGGTCCCAGGTTCCATTCCAGTCAAGGGCATGTACCAGTGGGGGGTGTGCAAGAGGCAGCTGATAAATGTTTCTCTCTCATTGATGTTTCTAACTCTCTATCTCTCTCCCTTCCTCTCTGTAAAAAATCAATAAAATATATTAAAAAATATGTACAAAACTATCTGATCTATATCAGGAAATGATTTTAGGCTCTGTCTTCCCTAAATGTTAGGTTGTAAAGAAACCTGGCGGGAAGTTTAAGCAGCTTGAAATAATAAATAAGTAACTTTCTTTTCCAGGAACTAAAAATCTTAGCAGTCACAGATAAAATGGATTTTGCTTAAGTTTTGGAAACTTTAAAAAGGTTCTTTTATTCTTGTTTATAGAAAATTCAAAAGAAATATACGTATCTTTAGATCAAAGCTTGTACTGATTCAAGAATCATCTAATTACCCCAAGTGCCACATGTAACATTTAAAATTTTTTATTTTGGACTGCATGTGGCAAGATATAAAGCTTAGAAAGTAAAAATATATATTAATAAAAAATTAAGGTATTCTAATAGACAAATTGACTGGGGAATTAAAAAGCTGTTAGCATTATGAATGGAAATTATTACCTAAAAAAAAAGATTGCAGCAGGAGGTTTAGACTGGGACATTAAAACAAATCCTTGTCCTGGGCACTAGAGTTAATAAGGTGCATGGTAATGAATTTTAATTGTCTTGAATCTGTTGGAAATAGATATTCCAGGACTATGGGCTCATAAGTGTAATGGCGCTAGGACTGTACCTTCATGAGTCTCCTTTGGGGAAAAGGTAACTTGAGCAAATTATTCTCCTGGTACGTTGACGTATCTTATAACCCACTTCTTATTTTAGAAATGCTTAATATTATTAATTTACCTAAATGCCAGGGGAGACAGATGCTCAGAGATTTCCTAATTGCCCAAAGAGTTATGTCCTAAAACTGGAAACCCCAGGTGGTCCCACCTCAGTTCTGAATGGCATAAAAGACTTGCTATGCTTCATTCCTCCTTTCCTTAAGAGCTGAGGAGGGCAGAAATGCTTGGTCCTTTTTCCCTTCCAACTCATGCCTTACTTCCAGAAATCATGTAGGACAGGATTCAACTCAAGTGGCTGAACGATGACAGCAGGGACTTTAGGAAAATTAGGATGGGTTCTTTTACATTTAACAACTACTTTCTCACACTATGTTTCTGAATTGACACTAAAGTGGGGTAAGGGAACTTATAAAATGGCTGGAATTCCAAGAGTTATTTTAATCAAATTCTTTCAAGAGGACCCTCATTTCTTATTTTCTTAAATCTCCTCTTCCCAATACAAAAAAAAAGAAAGAAAGAAAATGAGACACAGCTTTATTATTATATCATTTATATGTCTACTTTATAAATGTTATTGCAAATGTTCATTAAATCTGGGAAACTGATGAAGTAATCAATTTTTAAATTCTGTGGAAAATATAGATTTTGTTCTGCCTATGTAGTAGGCAAGGCGCAATCATCCACAAATGTAAGACTTTAGAGCATTCAAAACTAATATCCATTTAAGGACACAGACATATTTACTGAAATACATATCACACAAAATAAAGTCTTCTGCCTTGCTTCACACCCTGGAGTGTGATAAGTTTTGTGGGCTGTAGAATAAGCCAGTTTCTTTGTTCCTCAGAGGATTTAGTTCAGGTCTAGAACGTCACCAGATTTTTAGTACTCAATGTTTTAGCCTTTGGAATGACCATTTGTTTTGTAGAATACATGAGGTAAACTCTGAAATGTTATTAATATCCTTTAACTGTTTCCTGTAATTATTTCAATAACTTAAAGAAACATTCCTGTTTTAAAAGATCACCTTTCTGGTGAAGGACAATTTATAGCTGGTATGTGACTCAACAGGAAATCAAGAGAGCAATCGCCGAGAGGAATGAGATAGTCAAAGTTTCTCCAAACTAACACATAAAAGGATTTCTGGGGAATAAACTCAGCAGTAAAAGAATACAGGATTAGTCACACTGGATGCACCAGTCCCACTGTTCTTTTTCCTGCAGGGAAATGCCTAGTGTTCTATAGGAAAAGAGAAAGGCGTCAGGATATATCTCAGATATATTCCACCAGTTGTTTCCTTAAAGGGGAAATATTATTTGAAACAATTTGGAGTGGGAACATTGTGATAGAGCAAATGGAAAAAAAAATGTGCTGAGTCACTAAGTTCCCATAATTTGTTTTTAGTTTTTATGTCTGTGAATATTAGGGCAAGGAATGACCAATTCCTCAGTTGTTTTTAGTTATAGAAATTATTACTTTTTTATAAGCTCAGAAAATATTTTAATAAGAAATGCCTTTCCATTTTCTTCACCCACTGTAAACTGTCAAAATGTAATTGGAAGTTGTTATCCAATGGGTACAAAATATTTTATTTGAGATAAGTTCTAGAGATCTGCTGTATAACATGGTGTCTATAGATAATAATACTATATTATACACTTAAAAATTTAAAGGGTGGTTCTCACATTAATATTCTTACCACAATTTAAAAAAGAAAGAAATCAACAGTAATGGCAACAAAGAAGGTAGTGGTCCAGAAAGTGGAGTCCTCACTTGTTTTTAGAGGCAATGCTAGGTTGAGCAAAATTGGGTCCAGAGTTGGGTTGGAGTCACTTTGATTCCATCTTTTTCCAGTTCAGAGGTGTCACCGTGTCCACTGGGATTCCCTGTTGGCTCTAAGAAGTCACCGGTGGAGAGAGTAGGACATATTCCCACACCCATATGTATTTAAATTAAAAGTTTAGTTTACAAAAAACACTACTTAATGTGATGTGGAAATGAAGATAGTTCCCCTCTAGATGTTTTCTAGTTTGCAAAATTCTAGATACATTCATCAAAAAGGAACCTGCTTTGTTTTTATTTCATTCCCTAATTCTCTGCTTTGTGGAGACATGGGACTATTCAGCCTGTCAGGAAAGCCAGCACGGGCCTCCTGCCACAGCAGTTTCCGTTGCATTTGCCTTGGATCTTTTTCTAGATGCCAGAGCCATTTTTAAAAAATCAGAGCTTACACATGCTTTGTAAAAATTTCTTTGTTTCTATTTTTGGTGGTTACTCAGTTTAGTTTCTAAACCAAACACACTCAACCGAATTTTAATTTTTCTGGTAATTTCTGTTATTATAGTCTACTGCATAATGTTTATTCAAAACTTGGTAAGGCACTATTCCTTTAATAAGATGGGCTCCACAAATGTGTTTGTCATAAATCACTGCCTTCTCAGTGCCATTAAGTAGAGAGGATTTCATAAACCTTCTTGGTTTTACTTGAATCAAACAATTTTGGGACTCATTGTTATCCAAAAATCTTGATGATGTGGATACCTTTCACTCTACAGTCATTCTTTCTGTCCTACTATTAAATACTCTTCCATCTCCCCTTTCCTCTGCCCAAATGCACTAGGCAGAGCTAAATTTGTCCTCTACTGCCTTACCTCTGTTCCTTGCTGTGATTTTGCTGTGTCAATTTTTACTTCACATCAAATACTGCCACTCATAAAAATGGCTTGGGATATTAGGAATTTGTTCTTAGTGAGGTCTCCCATTATTCTGATTTCTTTAAGTCATTAATCCATATTTTCTTCAATACCAAACATGTAGGTTTGTTTTTTTAAAAAAATAGTTTCCTTTAGTTTTAACCATATAATTTTTGCTCTCTCTACTTTATTTATTCTGGTCATATCATTGGAGGAATATCAAAGTGGAATAAAGAATTGGAGGAACAACAAGTTCTCACTGAAGACAGGAAAGTCAGATGTTAGTTCACAGTAAAGAATTTTAAAGATGGCAGAGGTGCCTTGAACACCTAGCCAAGAGTCACTAGGGAATGTGCACTTTAATAACTGAATGCCTTGAGGAAAGGGTCTGATGTGTGATGGAACAGAAAGACAGAGACGTGCCCTGAAGTCAAAATCCAAAATTTGAGAATCTTGAAACTAAAAGGAGTTACAGTAACCTTCCAGAATCCTATAAGACTCAAGTTTTCATGGATGAAAGAGATTTTCAAGAATTTCTTTTTCATGAATTTACTTTTTTCATGATTAATTTTAGAGCAAGAATCAACCAAAGATTCTTTTGGAGCAGCTTGAGAAATTCAGATATGTTAGGGTAACAGTTTATAAACTCCAATCCCACATAACCATCCTCATTAATTCCTCCCTGGTGTCCTGGATTAAAGGATACATGAGCATCAAGGGCTAATTCTGCCAGGATGTCCCAGGGACATGAGCACTGAAGGACCAAAAGTTCGGGAGGAATTGATTGTCCCAGTACCTGCATTGACACTACTAGAGATTTATTTCTCTGAGACATGACACATTTGTTCAAAACATGGAATTTTAGGGATGAAAGGAATCTTAGAAACATGCCCAAACCCACCATTTTACAGATTAATAAACTGAGGTATAGACTAATTTTTCCAAAATCATAGTCTGCTAGGTATTTAGCTGGGCGTAGATATCAAGTCCTTTTTTAACCCATTATAATTAGTTATGACTGAAATCTAACTAAAGGAAATCTGCTGAGTCTCTTAGCTTGGGTTCCCTCACAAGAAGAGCCTGGCAGAAATAATTCCTTAGAGTTTATCTGGGAATATGATGCCAGGGAACAGGGGTGTGAGACAGAAGGAGAGAAACAAGGAAGGAAGAAAAGCCAAGTCAAAGGAGAATCATTAAGCTGCCCATCCCGCCCTGCACCAGGGGATTAGGTGACTGGTATTCAGTCTTTATGAAATGTGCTGGGGGCCAAAAAGAGTAAGCCTTTGTCCGTTGGCTTCCATTGGTCAACGGTGGCTCAGTGGGCATGAAGTCCCTTGGACTTCAGTATTGTGTATGCAGGAGTATGGAACAGGTGTCCACACTGCAGCATCATAGGTAATCCCCTGGTAGGAAATGAGAGATGCGGAGTGGGGCCTTCCATGAGATGCTGTGTAAATCTCTTTCAAGAAGTTGATGGAAGCCAGCATTGAGCCAGTGGCTACAGTATGGCTGGCCAAAGAATTGGGGTCAGGAGGATTCTGAAGGGCAGCTAAAATCTGCTGCGGGAAGGGCAGAAAAACTGCTTGGCCTCCCGTCCGTACCATCCTCCAAATAAGTCTGGAATCAGTATTTCTAATGTTTCCCAAACACTTTACGTCTCTCATCTCTATGTGTTAGTGTCATTTTTTTTTTACTACATCATGTAAATGTGGTGACTAATGCTTTTCACATTTAATACGTTATATCTTTATCCCAGGAGAAAAATTACTCTGCCTCTCTCTGTTCCATGTTTTAAAATATCAAGGGTGGAATATTGGCCTAGCCAAGGACAAGTGCCAACTCCTGGATCAGGTGGCATGGTCATAGAGGACATGGTAAATGTGGGTAGAGAATTGGTGGAGGCAGTTGTCACAAAGAAATGTGGCACTTGATGTGTGGCAATATAGTCGGACCCCACTAACCCAGACCAGCATTTTTCCTGGTAGGTGTTTTCAATTAAAGTGTGACTATGCTTGTCCTAACTGGTTTGGCTCAGTGGATAGAGCGTCGGCCTGTGGACTGAAAGGTCCTAGGTTCGATTCCAGTCAAGGCCAGGTACCTTGGATGCAGGCACATCCCCAGTGGGAGGTGTGCAGGAGGCAGCTGATCGATGTCTCTCTTTCATCAATGTTTCTAACTCTCTCTCCCTTCTTCTCTGTAAAAAATCAACAAAATATATTTTTTAAAATGTGACTATGCTTGAAGAAATAACAACAAAGTAATATGTGAGTGGGCATTCCTCAGTCTTGGGTGACCTCTTAAACAATGGAAATTGAACCCAGGATAGACCTATATTGGGGTTGAGAGATAGATGACATCATGATGCAAAATAATGACCTTCTATTTTATATTTTATAATTAATCCTGAAGTCCTTGATTCAATCCTCCTAAAAACTATGAAGGTGTATTCAATACACTGCAATGTTAAATATGAAAAAATGGTAAACCCTTGGTTAATACTTTTGTAGAAAAAAAGCCACAGATTTATTTTTCTATCTTCCAGTGCATTTTTTACTTATTGAGGTTATTTTCTTCTTAAAGTGAAACTCACCTGGAGATGACAACAGGGAATTAAATCTTCAAATATGACAGGAATGTTGGTTTATATTCTCCCATCAGAAAATGAAAAGTCAAATGGAGATTTTAGCACTTGATATATCTAGGATACTTGCTATCTCCAAATAATTGCTAATATCTTGAATCTTAACATGTGTCAGGCCATGTGCTTCATGCTTTGCATGTGTTCATTTACCCAGTTCTCAGAACTACCCTGTGAGATAGATTCTATTCCCCTCCAATTTCTTCAGTTGGAGAAATGAAAGCACAGAGAAATGATGTGCTCTAGTTTTAATAACTAATAAGTGATAGACCTGGGATTCAAACTCAGGCAGTCTGTTTCCACAGCCTGTTTCCTTAACCCATTTACTCTATTGCTTTTCTGATGAATTATGAAGTGAACTTTAAGAAACTACTCTGAACCACTACATTCAAAGAGAAAAGATGGGTTTTTAGTTGAATGCTTATTTTTGTCTTGCTTGAGTTATCCTGACTTTTGCCTGTACTATGATATTTATATAAAACTAGAGTTCCAGTGCACAAAATTCATGTATGGGAGGGGAGGTCTCTCAGCCTGGCCTGCACCCTCTTCAATCTGGGAATCCTTGGGGGATGTCCAACTGCCAGAGGGATCGGGCCTAAACTGGGTGTCAGACATCCTTCTCACAATCCCGGACTGCTGGCTCCTAACTGCTCACCTGCCTGCCTGCCTGATCGCCCCTAACCACTCTGTCTGCAGGTCTGATTGCCCTTAACTCCTCTGCCTACCAGAGTGATCACCCCTAACTGCTTTTGCCTGCTGGCCTGATTGCCCCTAACTACCCTTCCCTGCTGGCCTGATCACCCCTAACCATTCTCCCCTGCCAGCCTGATTGCCTCTAACCACCTCTGCCTCAGCCCCTGCCACCATGGCTTTGTTTGGAAGGAAGACCAGACAACCGGAAGATGTCTGGTTGACCTGATCTAATTAGCATATTATCCTTTTATTAGTGTAGATTGGCATCTGTTAGAAATATCACATTGGTACATGGCCTTTCCAAAGTTTGAGAAATATTGTGATAATATCATTCCCTGTTGTTTTCACAGAGATGAATATCAGAGAATAAACATTTTACAAAGAAAATCAAAAAAATAAACAATAGTAAACCTAATTATTAAGAATCAGCAAAGTACATGGGAAAAGGAACTTTAAAATATTTCCTACATGGATATAGATACAAATAAGAATCTTATCTACACTAATACTCTTATACTCCCCATAGCCTATTAGATATTAGATAGTTCACTCAACTCATGTACTTTTGATTAAATTCAAGTACTACCTATTAAATTGAGAAGTATTATTCAAGATATTCCTGAGGGTAGCAGCATAAGCCTAAACACTGGTCCATCAGAAAAAGTTAGTGGGCCTTGTATGTGTGTGTGTGTGTGTGTGTATTTAGTGGAGAAAGTTGTTACTTCTTTTCTTTCTATTTTTGAATTTTATTTTTAAAATTAAAGTTGATATACAATACTATATTAGTTCTAGGTGTACACTGTAGTGATTAGATATTTATTCACCTTATGAAATGATTACCTTGCTAAGCCTAGTATCCATCTGACAAAACACATAATTATTATAATACCCGAGGCCAGATGCATGAAACTTATGCAAGAGTAGGCCTTCGCAGCCATGGCTGCCTGGATCCCTCCCTCACAGCCACATTAGCAGCCTTGATCCCACGGCTGCAGCCCCAGCTTGTCTAGAAGGACTTCTGGTCTAATTAGCATATTATGCTTTTATTATTATAGATAGATTACTGACTATATTCACACACACACACACACACACACACACCACATCACACACACACACACACAAGAGGCCCCACACTAGCGTTTCTCTGATGGAGCAGTGTTAGGTTTATGCTGCTCCCCTGAGCAATACTGTGCTGTACTTAATATCCTCATGACTGTTTTTAATAACTGGCAATTTGTACTTCTTATCCCTTTCACCTTTTTCACCCATCCCTTCGACACCCTCCTCACTTGCAATCTTTTATTTCAAGTTTCCTTTCCCAACCCTGCTTCCTGGAAACACTGGGCTCTGTGAGATTATATGCCATGGTGCCCGATTTATAAGCTAAATGTTGAGATAGAACCTGCAGTCAAAAAGATAAACAACTATAATGATAATTACATGCTGAATTCCAAATGAATGATGCCAACAAGAGCTATGGAAAGGAAGGACTGATTGCTGAGAGCTGGGGTGTGGTGATAGCAGTAGAAATTGTTAGGGTCTTCCTAATAATTTTCACCAGGAGAACATTATCTGAATTTTAAACACTCTTTTGACTTTAATGTGTTGGTTTTTTTTTTTGGAGAGTTTGAGGTTGAAACTGTTCAATTATCATAGTTTTGTGCCAAATTTGACATTATCACAGTTGAAATGAAAGCATTTCATTTTAAAAGAAGATTTTATTTTTGGTAGTGAAGTGGGAGCAACTTATTACAGGTTGTTCTTTGCAACATAGCACAAGAGGAGCAAAGAGAGAAAGCTGCAAGTATTTAATGAAGCAAAAATATCCTTTATTGATGAGTGCTAAAAGTTGTGAGGAGTAAACTGTAGTCCACTTTTTATAGTTGTGATGAGAGTTAGAGAATTAATAGAAAAATTGGGAAATGTAGCTTTGCTCTAGAAATTGAGAAGTGAACCAGTGTCTAATAGTGATAATAATTAGAATGTATTGGGCCCATCATGTGTTGTCTGCTGGGTCTACTGATCTTATCATCATAAAGAGAACTTTTCTTCCAGCTTGGGTAGGGATGGGGAAGGAGGCTAGAGCAAAGATCTGATTGGCAAACAGCTGCCCAGATGCAATAAAGGAATTTGTTTCTTCATTGTTTCTTTAGTATATGTGCCTGGTTAATGCTAATATTATTGTTTCACTTCAAAAAATTTGCACCTATTAATTAGGATAAATGCTATGTTCACATAAGAAAGAAGAACTGCCCTGACCGGTTTGGCTCAGTTGGTCGAGCATCATCCCATGCACCAAAAGTTGCCAGTTTGATCCTGATCTGGGCATATACCCAGGTTGTGGGTTTGATCCCCAGTTTGATCCCCAGTTGAAGTGTGTGCAAGAGGCAACTGATCAATGTTTCTCTCTCCCCCCTCCCTTCCTCGCTATCAATGATATCAATGATAGCATATTTTAAAAAAGAAAGAAGGTTCATGTACAGGCCAGTTGAGAACAGTGGGTAGCTGTACTCTACCAACTTTTACTTATTTGGATTCCTTTTACCTTGTGGTTCTGTCATGTACAAAGTTGAAGTTTAGGTTGCTGGCTCAAACCACAGTCCAGCTGATGGAAATAAGAGCCAAAGTCCTGTAAAAAACAGCTTGTCTTCAAATGGAGATGATTCAGAATTTTATACATTATTTTTACTCATATTCCGTTGGCTCCAACCTAGTAATGACCACACTCATAGACAAAGGAAACATAGTTTCTAGCTGAGAACTTGTATACGTAATTAGAATTGTACCTGGCACATAATAAATGATCTATAAGTGTTGACTGTTGCTATTATTATTACCAGCATTATTATATCAATTCCCATTTTTTGCAGATTTGTTGAAAATATGTCTGGACTCTTGACTCAAGGGCTCAATTTGTGTTTTATTTTGACCTTGGATGGCCCAAGATATTTTCTAATACAACTGGCATTCCCCTTTCACTCCTCCTTCTCCCACAGTCTAGCCTATCTATCCTATTCCTTTTCAACTTAGAAACTACGCAATCATTCTTGATTCCTTTTTCTCACAACCCAAGTCCAATCTAGCAGAAAATTCTGTCTCTTTATCTGCAAATTGTACTCAAAACTCACCTTCTAGAATCCAATTACAGCTCCACCTTGACCCAAGGCATTATCATCTCTCACCTGAGTTATTGCCATTACCTCCCAATTAGTCTTACCGCTTTCGAGGATTTTTATCGTATATGTACATGAAAACATGAAAGAGGAATGTTCAATAATATTTTAAAACTATATTAACCCCGTTAATATTTTGGAATACCTTGGAAGATATTTCTAATCTTAGAATATATTTCCAAATGTAAGCTCCTTAATGTTGGCAGGGATTATGTCTGTTTTGTTCATTGCTGATCCTTCAAGGTTTGGTAGTTAATAGATACTCAATGAATTATCAAACAAAGATATATAAGTTCATTTAAAATATTCCCTCTCCAACTCAGAATACTTCTAGAAATAGTTCACAGACATCAATAAACTCTGCTGAAACAAAAACAATATTAGTGTTTCATATTGTCATAATTCCATCTGGAAAGCTATCCCCCTTTCTGTCTATCTACTCATTCATCTGTGTATTCATTCACCCATTCTTCCATCCACCCAACAAGCCCTCATTGAGCACTTACCATGTTCTAGGTGCAGAAGATAGAGTGGCGAATAAAAAGTATAAAAATATTTTTGCCCTGCCCTGAGCGGTTTGGCTCAGTGGATGGAGCGTTGGCCTGCGGACTGAAGGGTCCCAGGTTTGATTCCGGTCGGGGCATGTGCCTTGGTTGTGGGCACATCCCCAGTGAGAGTGTGTAGGAGGCAGCTGATGGGTGTTTCTCTCTCATCGATGTTTCTAGCTCTCTGTCCCTCTCCCTTCCTCCCTGTGAAAAATTGGTGAAATGTATTTAAAAAAAATATTTTTGCCCTAACAGGTAATTTTTTTCTTTAGGAAAGAGAAATCTCTAATAAGCAATTACATAAGAGTATAATATTATGATCATTGTAAGCACTGTATCAAAAATGTTTAAGAAAAGGGGAGAATAGGGAGTGCCTGGAATAGTGTGCAATTTTAGAGTGGTCAGGCAAGGCCTCACTGATAGACATTTCAGCAAAAAACTGAAGGAGGAAAGGGGACAGCCATTTGGATATCTGGGGGGATGCCACCCTGGGCAACGGGCACAGTAAGTGCAAAGTCCTGGAAGTGGTTAGCATCAAGGGGTCAATAATACTGGAGTAGAATTGTATGAGATTAATTCAGAGATGTAGCAGGAAGCCAGCTCATTTAGGGCCCCATAAGCGCCTTGACAGAGGCTTGTTCCCTGAGTAAAAAGGGGGATCTAATTGCTCTGTTGAGAATAGACTACACAACTGATGGAAAGCGGTGAGGCTAGTTAGGAGGTAAGGGTGATGATCCAGGGGAGAGATGATGGTGCTTTGGATCAAAATGACAACAGTGAAGATGTAATTAGAGCCTGGTGAATAATTTAATATTATTTAAAGATAAAGATATGAATTTTCTGCTGGATTGGATTTGGGTTGTGGAAAGAGGAAGTAAGGATGATTATAGGGTTTCTAAACTGAACAGGTAGAAGGATACTGAGGAGGACTGTGGAAGCAGCAGGGGTGCTAGAGGAAAGTTAGTTGTCCAGACTTAGACAGTCATGTGGGGAGGAGCCATCCATTGGATATGCAGTCCAGAGTTGAAGGAAGAAATCTGGGCTGGAGATACAATTTGTGCATCATTGCTGTATCTGTGCAGTAAATCCATGAATCCAAGTGAGGTGGTCTACTACACATAAAAAAATAACAAATACAAGTTTTTGAAATGCTATCCTATATAATAAGGATATAATGTGCAAATGGTCTTTACGTAATGACCGACAGCATAATGACCGGATCAGGATCAGCAGAAGGGTGGGGCAGTGAGCTACAGGAGGGGGCAGGGCAGTCAGCCAAAGAGGGGGTGGATGGACGTGGGGCAGGGAGAGCTGCAGAAGTACAGTAGGGAGCTACTGGCACACGGATTCATGCGCAGGGCTGCTAGTAGAAATAGTAACTATCTGAGACAGACTAGTAGGCTAGGGAGAGCATTCACTTTGATTTGCCAAAGTACTTCATAAAATTGGTGCTAGACTTAATGTTGTGCTAGATCTTGAGGATTCAAATACGAGCAAGATGTATTCTTAGCAGTTTGGCAACTCACAATCTAATGACAAGACAAAGGTATCCAGTTGTTCTCTAACTCACTAATAATGTTCTAAGACTTGGATCTGAGAGCGGTTTTGGGGGGGGAATTCTCATTTATCATAACATTTTGTGAGGATATTACCTGTGAAAGCCACCCGAGATTATGGCAGAGAAGGCATTGGCTAGAAATGTTAAGAATATGTGTCAGGGAAATACTGTTTTAAAATATCACCATCCTTTTTCTCATTTGCATTTTTAAATACAGGACTTTCCTAATGATACAAAAATAGTTATTTTAATCTGGAAATATTAGGCATGCAATAGGCAGAATGTGAAGAGAAACAGCCAACATTTTGCTTTTCTGCACCAAAGTAGAACTTTTGAGCACCTAGTTGGAAAACAGTCTTAAAAGCCACAAAAATCTTGGGAGAGGAAAAAATATTTTCCAAATTCACAGAGTTCCCAGCTTTAGTATGTGCCATGAATGTGATGTAGGAGAAGATCCTGCTACTTGGTGAAAATCCAGCCCTTTCAACTCAAGGGGATTGGGAAAGACTATAAGAGAAGTTCAAGAATGCAATGGGGCACAGCCATCCGGACTTCCCACTCTAGGCCAAACTTGGGGACTAGCACTGAGTGAAGCATCCAGAGAGAAAGAGGCCTATTTTCTTAGAACTGACCAAGGGTGGTGGGGAGGGGGGGCACAGTCTTCAGGAGAAGCCAAACCTTTATTCCAGCATCATTTTCAACTGTAAGCATGGTAAAATGATAGAAACTGTCGTGGCAAAATTTCCTTATGATTGGGGAATCAAAAGAATAGCTGAATATATTCCATTAGCTTCTGTTTATAATGAGAAGTTTGTAATTTTCTTTAATTTCTCTACCAACAATGATGTGAGACTACTGGTCATTCTCCCCAGAGGTGTTATTATTAAGCAGAGCAGTGGAATTGGGGAGAAACTTGTCTCTGAGACATGAGGAGGAACTTAGAGATGTTGAGGCAGCTTTTAAATCCTGTGTGAGTAATTTTAAGTAGATCTGGATTGACCCAGAAAGGTTTCTTTAGATTAAATAAAGCTAATTTCAAGATCCCTGCTTTCTGTGTTGGGTTGTGTTTTGTCTTAGGGCAACGTGCCCAGAGTGAGAACAATAGACTCCAATAAAAAATAGGCATTCTATAATAAAACAGGTTTCTTGGGAAATAGGAACACATAGAAAGAGTTCATTCATTTAATTACCCATTCATTGATTGATTGAAATGATCATGATTTAACAATCAGATCAACTGAAAATTGTCAGAACTAATTTAGCTAAGATTATATCTCTGAGCACAATCTTAAAATGTACAGTTATAGTCAGAATCGATATGCCTTTTGATATTGTCACTTCTTTCTTCACTATTTTGTTATATCCTTATTGCATGCCAGTTCTGGAGAAGGTCAGGATGGAGGAAATGGTAGAATTGTGTGTGTGTGTGTGTGTGTGTGTGTGTGTGTTTTGTGTGTTCCCTTTATATGAGAAATAGAATTACAAGATCTCTGCTGCTCAAGTGAAGAGTCTCATGACTCATCACTCTGTATCTAAATCAGCCCCTCAAAGTCCTCAGGGCTCCTGGAAATCTTTGCTTACCCTTGACCTCCCATTTAGGTTCCTGCACACAGCACTCTTCTGTTTCAGAAACAAATCACTTGCTATTATAATTCAGAAATACTCAGGTCCCCAAATGAACCTGAGATTTTGCCCATTCAGCAAAATTTTTATTTGCAAAGCACATGCCTGCTAGCTTGTGTGATTGCAGTTGCTATTCATATGAATGTTGGCAACATTTCATTGTGGGGGTCAATTATGGTCATTTACCATGATGACATAATAACAATTGCAAAAATGTGAAAGCTAAAGTAGGGTTATTATTACTGTTTGTAAAGTCTGTGTCCCAGATGTTCCTGCCAGGAGAGAGAAGCTGGAACACAGAGATAGCTGACAATCGTGCTAACCATTTAAATCACGAGCGGACAGAATAATTTGCAAGACTGGGATGTAACAAGAGGCTAAAGCTGACATTCGGGTTGCACCACCTCCCTCACCTTGAATTGCAAGCTTTTTCCTTCCCGCATGTCAGACAGAAACACTTCCACCTGCATACCCATGCACCCTATCCCTGGTCGAAAGAAAAAGAAGCTGTACAGGCAGAACACTTGCCCAGAGAGGGGCCAACAGCCAACGTCATCTCTTGATATACAGCCGAAGAGGAATTTATTTCCAACTAGTAGAGGATCGGGAGGAAAGGGGTCTCATAAAACTATATAGCTCCAACCCAACAAAATAATAAGTAAAATTCCAAAATCCTGATACAGCACCGTGAAGCATGCCTCTAGTCACCAGCGATTCACCAGTGGGTTCATGATAGACCTTCCCAGTACATGGCTTTCCCTGTCAGCTGTGACCCGCGTGTAGCCTTCAGCAGTGCTTGCCTGCCTCCACTCCCCAGCCCTCCTTTCCCATCCTGGGCAGGGCTCTAACGCTACGGTAGCACTAGGCTCACTGACTGTGATTGTGAAGATGCTTAGCAGATTCTGCAGCAGGTCTCTGGAGTGAAAATATTCTGATAGCGAGCACCAGTATGAGATAAAAACATAGTACTTGTCGAATGAAAAATACAACAGCAGTTGAACAGATAAAAAGGTAATAAAGAAACAGCTCAAAAGAAATATTCAGCTCTGATGATGGCTGTATTTTTTTAATAGCAGAAAAAAATCACAGTAGGCAAAAACTTCATTTTTTTTTAACACTTCATGCTTCTGTCAGTGTGATGTTGAGTAAGCGCCATTAATCAAGAGTGCTATTATTCATTAGGCACAGTGATGTACTTGAACCCTTACTTCAGTATTATTGTTCAAAGCCCCTGGAACAGCTTTAAGGAAGGAAGGAATTTACAGCCATGGTTTACAGCTAGGACTGTAAAAGAACTTTCCCACTATTAACCAAATGTTAAACGTGGTAATAACTCTAATACCTTGTATTTATATAGTGACCATCTTCTGAGAAACTCAAAGCACTCAACAAACAGTAGTATATTCATTGTCAACAACATCCTTTTGCAGAAAGCTAGAGGGAAGTATTATTATCCCCGTTCCTTTCAGGCCAATAATGCATTCTTTGTGTTACCAATTATCTCTGATATGAAGGGGAGGTGACAGAAGGGAGGATGGGGAGATGGTGTGTGTGTGTGGTGGTGGTGGTGGGAGTGGATTAAATAATCCTGGGTATCTTTTCAATAACTAAACCAAAATGAAATCCTTTTGCTGAGTAGTGATTGTGAAGGATTTGGATAAACAAATGTAAAACTAGTTTCCTTGGGAATCAGAAATTAATCGTAGCATATTGTAATCAGAATCCACCTTCTGAGGAATTAACTTAATATATCAAGGCTGCTGGGAGCAGAAAGGGCCCCTCAGGCTCGCCTGCAAATGTAACACCTCAAAGCTGGGAAGGTCCTGCTTCTTCTCAGTGTGGCAGTTCTAGTCCTGCCCACTAACTGCAGCTGATTGGACCAGGGCCAAGCCAATCAGATTCCTTCTCCCCAGCATTTGGAATTGAACTATGGGAAGTTTAGTGTGATGGATTCCTGAGCTCTAAAAAAAGTGTCTTAAACCAAGCCTGTGATGACTCTATTTGGCCCTTGGGAAAAAGAAGTAGAAAAAAAAGGAGAGGAAGAGGAGTAGAGAGAGCAATTTAGTTCTGTTTCTATCCTGGTCAGAGCCATGTCAGGCACTGTGGTCTGTGTCTGATTCTCCAATAAATTATCCAGCCAGCTTAGGTGCTTTTCCCCCCATGGACAAACATATGGCCTCTAACTGAGAAATGATGTCCCAAGGTAACTGCATACAGAAGCCTTTGTAAGGGTGAAGGACCCTCGGCGCATTTCCTTTAGTGGACTCTAAGCCCTTACACGCCTAAGAGCTTTTGCAGGGAGTTCGGCCCAGCAGAAAACATTCAGTGAAGTTTCTAAGTCAGCTCTGAAGTTTTGTGTTTCATTAGCCCATTTATTTATTTGCACCTTCCACAAATCAGTGTGTCTTTCGTATTGTTGGTTTTTATTTGCTTGTTGTCGTTTAAGCAGAAACTTGAAAGAGCTTGGAGAAGATTGCCTGTATTTGTGAATCACTTTGATCCAATAAAGCCAGAACAACAAAAATCTCAACGCTGGACACTTGAGCCAGACTTTGAGGTCTGAGGGGAATGCCAGAAGTATGCTGAATTATTAAGTACTCAAACACGATATTGTATCCCAAATTCTTGCTCTCTTGCCACAGAAAAAGGAGGCCACATTCCAATCTTATTCCCTTTCACATCTCCTCTTATTCCTAAAGCATTTTCATATTCACACCTGTGTACTAGAATAGAACAATAGGTATAGATGCTCAGCAGGAAAACAGCAGTGCTCCCAACAATGAGCAAGCAATAAAGGTCCCTTTAAAGACTTTTCCAAGAGAGTGGACCTGCCAAAACAGTGCCCCTGGGGGTTTTCTTTCTGGCGACTGCAGGCAGGCCAAGGACTTTGCAGGGAGACAGGCCTTCCCAGCTTTTTAAAAGAAGGACTTTGGATTGGTAATTTAAGCTCTCTCACGCTGTTTCCTTGTCCTCCTCACTTGTAAAAAAGAATTAACAATAGCTACTGTGTAGGCTGTTGCAGCAATCAAATGAAATGATGTGTATAAAATACCAGTCACATGGTTACAGAAAGAAAGGGAGTTCAGCATATTTTGGGAAGCACTTATAATATAAACCTTCACTACCATGACTCAGATAGCAGGACAGATGTTTTTAATATTTGAAATTTAATGGTTCAGCCTCAAATTAGATGCAAGTGAAATTAGCTGACCCTGTGCATTGCATTACTACAATAACTGAAGTCTTTCATAAGTTTGTTTCAGCCTGCAATTCCTCACCATGAAAACAGATGATACCGATAGGGTAGCGTGACTTAATAAGCAGTAGAGGGACTTCTCTCCACAGTCGCATTCTGGAAGCTCCACTTGTTGCCCTGTCAATATCATGCTTTGGTATGTGTGCTGCTGAAGTGAGCACATCGATATCATGTCATAGGATGGAAGGGAGCTTCTGACGTGCAAGGCAGCTGTATTTTATTCATATTCCCCAAAAGGTCACCGTTTCCCTGGATCTAGAGCCAAACTTCCCAAGGAAAACCCAAGAGAGACATCTCTAGGAATTGTGATAGAATGTGTAACTCCCATTGTGTAGTCATTCCATTCATTCAAGAAAAACAATTTTAAAATGCCTCCTACCTACTAAGTAGTAATGGCATGCTTATGAGCAAAGCGGACTTGGTCCTGTCCTGGTGTAAGTGATCTTCCTGTCCCGTCCCTTCAGCCTCTGGCCTCTGAGTATAGTTTTCACTCCTGGACTTCAGTGTCTCTTTGTGGCTGTAACGGTGGATGTACTTTCTTGTTGGAAATCATGGCATTTAGGATAAATTCTAAACTTTTTATCAAGACACACAGGCTGTTTACAATGTGGCCCCAAGGAAGTCTTATACCTTCCTTCTTTCAGCCCCACAGTAATCAAACTAAACGCCTTGCCGTGTTCCCCAGCGAGTCTTCCTCTTTTCTCCTCTATTCTCCTCCCCTTTATCCCTCTCTTGGTTGTCCACAGCTTGTTCAAGATGTAACAGCCACCAATAATTTTTTGTATGACATCAGAAGATAAAGAAAAGGTGCCTGGTGTTAAAGGAATGCGCCTATGAAAGGATGAAAGGATCTCAGGGTGAAAGGATCTAAGATGTCCCCGGGAAGCTGCTCAAAGTCAGGGATGGAAGAAGAACTTGGATAAAACTGAGAGTGTCAGCTGTGTCATCAAGTGTCCAGGTGGGAGCCTGGTCCGTGGGAGTGATGGCCCAGCTCTCCAGAAGCAGTTGCTAAGCATTGCCCAGGCCGGGGGAGCATTGTTCTAACCTTGGACTCACAGCAGAAGAGAGGTCAAGTCCTCTAACCCAGAAGCAATGACTCGGCTGTAGTCAGAGAGAGTCAGCAGATACATTTACATAAAAATCTGAGCTCCTTTCCTGCTACCGTGGAATTACAAAACCTTTTTCTATGACCAGCTATCAATGGAGAAAGAAATGAGAGGAAAAGCCCACATATCTGGGTAGTTATTCTCCCCAGACAACCTTTAGGGTGAGAGCAGAAAAGACTAAATTACATTAAATTGGCAAGTTGATTTTTAAAAACATTTTTGCTGCTGAATAAAAATGGAAGCACCAGAAATGATGAAATCAGCTAAAGAAAAAGTGTGTGCATGTGTGTGTGCAGTGCAGAATATCTGCGTTGTATTGAGTAAATTTCGACTCTATATTTCTGTCTATCCTACTAATTTGGATTTAGATTGTGTTCTGTAATATTGTTAGTCATCTCTTGTCTTATCCCTCCCCCCCAAATATATTTTAAACTTCTTTCTGGTAAAGATATGCTTTAACTCTTGATATAACCAGGTTCTCATGGTATCCTATACCAAGTGGGCTCTCAATATAGTAATAAGCTTATCTTACCCCATGTCCATAGCCCACTAAATGATGGCTGTATGATAGACTGACTGTGAGAGTGGAGAAAATACAGGCATGAGGTGATTGCATTTGCTTCTCTAAATAAAAGATGTTTTCTTGAGGGAGGCGAGCCTTGAATAAAAGGAATGAGGAAGCTGGGAAAATAAGGCTATCCATGATAGATGCTAGTTCATAAGAAGCCAGAGAAAGGATATGTGTCTGTGGGGACTAACTTGGAGATCAAAGTAGGCAGGTGTATAGTATGAAGTATTAAACTTGTTTTGGGGAAAAGAGATGGAAATGATAGTCACTGTCAGATTTTAAAGTCATGTGGTGTGATCTGGGGACATGGAGGTTTCTCAGCGCATAAAAGATTGACCAAGGGGACAGGGGTGGGAGATATATTTGGTAAAAACCTTTGGGATGATTATAGAAAAGAGAAAAAAGAAGTGGACAAACCTGTAGAAAAAAACATTTTGTATTTTTTTATGTGCAGAGACGTGCTTTGTGCATAGTGGGTATTAAATAAATGTCAAATGTATGAGCAAATAAGTTTATACATGGAACTAAATCCATAAACTTTAATAAGTTAAAATACAAATAAAAACTCATTTGTCAAATTAGATGAGTTAATTACATAGTATAAAGTACAAATAAAAATGAAAGATACAAAATGATTTATGAATATGTTTGTATCTAAAATACTCTGTTGTCTCAAAGTTTTGTGTACTTACCTCCCAAGTATCCAATATCTGTCATTGACATGCTAGTTTCCAGCATAACTTAATTCATGATCATTGATATTATTAACAGTTTTTTTATTGGATAGCTATTGAACTTCCACACACACTAAGTGTCACAGAGGACATCCAATAAGACATTGTTCTTTCCCAGTGGTTTCATAACATAACTTAGAGGGGCCACTTTTTTTTAACTTAATGTGTGTCCATGGCTCATCAAGCATTCTAATATCCAAAGGCCAGAGATGCAGTGCGCATTTATATTCAGGTTCTGATATTTATATATTGTAATGTGCAGGAGTCCATATTACTTTCAGAAACACCATTGCATTCTAAAGGGCAAAGGACATAGAATTCTGACTAAGTTTATCTATTTTTCTTCCCTCAAGGAAGGAATAGAAAATTGTCAATATTCTTAAGAATTTTAGAGCAGTGGGCACTGAAACGCTTTTATTCATTGCTGCTTGCACTAACTACTTGATATTAAGAACTCTTATTTTCATTATTTCAATAATTTTTCTTAATTTGAAACACTTTTTTACTCTAATCAGCAACTGTGGTCATTAGAAACTGATTAGAAGTGAGGCACAATCTCCATTTTTCTTCTTTGTCTTTACAGAATCATAGGACTTTAGAATTAGAAAGAATCATAATTATTATTTATTCCATTAGTCCCCAATACCTGTCCACAAATTTGTTGCCACAAAACAGCAAAAGACACTAAAAATAAAAACTCCTAGGCTGACCTATTTGAGTGATTGAGTCAGAATCTGCAGATTAAATATCTTTGATTAAAAAAATTCCAATGAAGAGCCAACCTGGAAACTGATGAATCAAATTGACTATTTTTCCATTAAAGAAAAATGGCTCTCAGAGAAGCTAACTGCTCTATAAAAGGTTCATGCAGGTATACAACGTCAGATTTGGAAATAAAATCTGGATTTACCTTTTCTTAACCTAGTGCTCCATCTGATACACCACACTGTTTCATGTAAGAAAGAATTTATTTGTAAACCTATTGTAATCTATAATAGAATTGCCTTCAAACATTTGGAGATCATACAGATATCTTTAAGTTGTTGACATCCAAATTAATTCAGCTGTGGTCAGAGAACATACTTTGATTTGATTTCTTTTAAATTTATTGAAACTTGTTTCATGGATCAGAAAAGGGTCTACATTGGTAAATGTTTTATGTTAATTTGAAAAAAAATGTGTTTTCTGCTGTTGCTGAGTAGAAGTTTTATAAATAAGTATTAGGTCAAGTTGGTTGATAGTATATTTTGAGTCTCCTAAACTCATTGCTTTTATGTCTACTTATCTTATAATTATTAATAGAGGGATATTTAAATTTCTGACTGTAATTATGGATTAGTCTATTTCTTCTTGTAGTTCTATCAGTTTTCTGCTTTCTATATCTTGAAACTCTTTTCCTTGTGTCTGAAAGATTTCCTTTAACTTTTCTTGTAATGCTGCTAATGAAATTTTTCAGCTTTTGTATGTGTGAAAATTGGACCTTTCTTTTCTTTTTTTTTTTGAAAGATAGTTTCACTGGGTGTAGAATTCTGGATCAACATTTAAAAATCATTTTCTCAGCACTTTAAAGATATAATGCTACTCTCATCTTGCATTTTTAAAAAATAAATCTTTATTGTTCAGATTATTACAGTTGTTCCTTTCCCCCCCTCCCCCACAGCTCCCCTCCACCCAATTTCCCCCCCACACACTGTCCTCATCCATAGGTGTAAGATTTTTGTCCAGTCTCTTCCTGCACCCCCAAATCTCCTTCCCCCCAAGAATTGTCAGTCCACTCCCTTTCTATGTTCCTGCTTCTATTATATTCACCAGTTTATTCTGTTCATCATTATTCACTTGATTTTAGATTCACTTGTTGATAAATATGAATTTGTTGTCACTTTGCTGTTCATAATTTTTATCTTTACCTTTTTCTTCTTCTTTCTCTTCTTAAAGAATACCTTTCAGCATTTCATATAATCCTGGTTTGGCGGTGATGAACTCCTTTAGCGTTTTCTTATCTGTGAAGCTCTTTATCTGACCTTCAATTCTAAGTGATAGCTTTTCTGAGTAGAATAATCTTGGTTGTAGGTTCTTGCTATTCATAACTTAGAATAGTTCTTGCCACTCCCTTCTTGCCTGCATAGTTTCTGTTGAGAAATCAGCTGACAGTCATATGGGTACTACCTATAACTGTTTTTTCTCTTGCTGCTTTTAAGATTCTCTCTTTGTCTTTTGCCCTTGGTATTTTAATTATGATGTGTCTTGGTGTAGTCCTCTTTGGGTTCCTCTTATTTGGGTTCTCTGAGCTTCCTGGACTTGTAATCCTATTTGTTTCACCAGGTAGGGGAAATTTTCTGTCATTATTTCTTCAAATAAATTTTCGATATCTTGCTCTCTCTCTTCTTCTGGCACCCCCATAATTTGAATGTTGGTACGTTTGAAGTTGTCCTAGAGGCTCCTTACACTGTCTTCATATTTTTGGACTCTTTTTTCTTTTTGCTTTTCAGGTTGGGTGTTTTATGCTTCTTTGTATTTCAAATCTTTGACTTGAATCTTGGGATCCTCTAGTCTGTTGATGGAACTCTTTATATATTCTTTATTTCAGTCAGTGTATGCTTAATTTCTGATTGGTCCTTTTTCATATCCTTGAGAGTCTCACTAAATTTCTCAGAGGTTTCTAGAAGATTCTTGAGTAACCTTATAACCATAGTTTTGAACTCTATATCCAGTAGTTTTTTTTCCTCCATTTCTTTTATTTGTGACATGTTTCTTTATTTCCACATTTTGGCTGCCTCCCTGTGTTGATAGAGTGGTCTTGTGTTCTAGGTGTCCTACAGGGCCAAGTGGCTCAACCTCCCCAATTATCTGAGGTGGACACTCTTGGTGTATCCCTTTGTGGGATGTGTGCTTAGTCTTGTTGTAGTTAAGCCTTGATTGCTATTGGTATCACTGTGAGGAACTGACCTTCAGGCCAATTGTGAGGCAGATAATCAATGATTCTTTCTCATTATTGATGTTTCTATCTCCCTCTCCCTCTCCCTTCCTCTCTTAAATCAATAAAAATATACTTTAAAATATAAGTTGACACTGTTGAGTCCCTATACATTCTTTTGAGATTTGCTGTTGCATATAGTTAAGTTACTTGAGACAAGTTTGACTCTTTTGGGTCTTGCTTAAAATTTATTAGATAGGAGTAGCCTTTATTTAATGCCTCGTGTATTTTGAAGTTTTCTAGTTTGACTCATGGGAACAGGCACTATTTCTGGAAGTTCTTTCCTTGGCCTTTGGTAGTTTCTTTACACGCATGTGATCAGTACTGTGGTGAAAATTCAAAGGGGGCCTTCTGCAGATTTTGAGGTACATTCTCTGTAAATCATTCTTCTCTGTGGTATTCTTCCCTTCATAATCTAGCCTCCCTGACCTTCCTAGGTTCTCAGCAACTCAGGGAGTCCACTGAACTCAAACTGTTTCTCCTAGGGGTTGTTCTTATCAACATTTATTCCTGGGACCTAGTACAGTATCAAAAACATGAGGCATTCCATAGAAATCAGATCAAATAACATTTTTTTGGTTAAAAAATATCTGCCCTTGCCACACACACAAAAAGAAGATTTTCACTTGAGTGAGGAAGTCATAGAAATATAACTGTTAGCCTCATAAGATGCCTTATGAATCAAAGACTGTCTTGATATAATTTATTTCCTAAAGAAAAATATGAAATCATCTGTAATAGCGTATTGACTTTAAATATCTTAAAATGACCCACTTACTTAGCTTTCAATGGTGTTAATACAGGTCACTATAAATATGTATTTGAATTAGTATAAAACTATGTGTAGATTTACTAGTATAAGCAATTATATTTAAAAATTTGTTATATTGGTGGCTCTTAACCTACTAGAATAGGCACCCATATTAACAGGTGATATGTTCCAAGACCCCCAGTGGATGCCTCAAGTACTGAGCACTATATTTTCTCTGTATACATATACTTTATGTATTATCTTTGGTATATCCAAATTTCCAACATCCCTGCTCTTGTGCCCTAATGCCTTTTTAAAAAATCCTCACCTAAGGTTATGTTTTTATTGATTTGAGAGAGAGAGAGAGAGAGAGAGAGAGAGAGAGAGAGAGAGAGAGAGAAAGGGAGAAAGAGAAATGTCAATGTGAGAGAGAAACATTGATGAGTTGCCTCCCTTAGGTGCCACGACCCAGATAAAACCCACAATCTAATTATGTGCCCTGACCAGGAATTAAATCCATAACTCCTTGGTGCATGGGGTGATGCTCCAACCAATTGAGCCACTGGGCCAGGGCACTATGGTGCCATTTTTTAAAATGTATTTTATTGATTTTTTACAGAGAGAAAAGGAGAGGGATAGAGAGTTAGAAACATCAATCATCTGCCTCCTGCACACCCCCATTAGGGATGTGACTGCAACCAAAGTACATGCCCTTGACCAGAATCAAACCTGGGACCCTTCAGTCTGCAGGCCGACGCTCTATCCAATGAGCCAAACCAGTTAGCGCTGTCGTGCCATTTTTTAAATAAAATAAGGGTTACTTGTACACAAACACCACAATACCCTGACAGTCTATCTGATAGTTAATATAGCTACTAAATAACTAATGGGTAGGTAGCATTTACTGCGTAGATATGCTGGACAAAGGGATTATTCATGTCCTAGACTGGACAGAGTGGGACAACATGAAATTTCATCATGCCACTCAGAACAGCGTGTGATTTAAACTTAAGAATTGTTTGTTTCTGGGATTTTTATTTTAATAATTTCAGATGATGGTTGACCATGGGTAACTGACAAGTGAAACCTCTAATGGGGGGGGGGGCCTACTATATGTATCAAAATCTGCTAGTTTGTACCTAAGAGATTCCAATTTCATCAGTGCCCTCCAGATGATCCTACTGGGGTGTTAACCCACAGGTAAAATTTAGTAGATCGATTTATCTCCTGCAAAATGATTATTCTCTACCTCGCTGGGTTGTATGTGGCTCAATGAAATAGTGAATTCAAATAATGTAATTCAGTGGTTGCATATAGTGAATAATATAAATGTTATAAATAGCATGAAAAATAGATTTTCTTGAGGAAAACTATACATGTATATAAGAGGTAATTTGTTGCTTGTCTTTAGGTTAGCAATAACTTTTATACCTAATCTCTGGAATTTCCTGTTATCTTAACCTAGAATAGTCTCCAGTGACTATTAAATTACTGTCAATCTAGGAAATTAGAAGTTTTCTATTAACAGATGTAAATGTAAGTAATTAGGGATTAGAATCACAATGGACAATAGGCAAATGAGAATAACTGGGAAGTGGGCTGAGTTTAACTACAGGAGGCAGACAGAGTATTTTCTTTAAGAAAGTGACTCACAGGGGATGTTTAGCTTAGAAGATTTCTCCATAATATTGTGAAAATCCAAGTGAATCTTTTCTCTAGGCACATAGGCACTTTAACTTGTCTCATTTTCTTTTATTTCCTCAGATGGGACCAATACTTGGATAATAGCAGATAAAGAGGTGAGGGAACATTAGTTTTAGAAAAGAATGTTTTCCTAATATTTACCTGGGAATCCAGGTTTTTACTAACTATATTAAGTTATAATTCTGCAAAAACAATTCTGCAAATCTCGAAAAGATCATCTGGGAATATTAGGTTTCTATTAACAGACTCTAGCCAAGTCCCTCTTTATTCTTATAATGAACCAGGTAATATAGGTCAGTGATATAGTAGGAAAATCCCAGATCACCTAAAATCAAATCAAGTCTGAACAGTTTAACAGTGAAAGTACCCACTGTGAAATGTATTACAAATGAGGGATCCCCCTTATTTCTTTATGATTATCCCACAATATGTATGTCTGGGGAGTGATTTCTTTCATTAAAAATTACTTCTCCAGAATGTTTTGAGAACTTAGAGGGCATAGTTTACTCTGCATTAGACATGATGGGAATTTCAATAGGAAAAAAATAATACATCTCCCAAATGTCCAAGAAATTGAGATAGAAAACTCAAAATTTAAAGTTCCTTAACAGTATTTTAACCACATTCAGCACAAATAAATGATTCACTTTTTGCCCCAGATCTGAAATCTTTCCAATCTGCTTTTAAGCATAGTCAGGATGTATTATTTACTAAAACAAAAAGTTATTATGTAAAAAAACATAGATATGATGCCCAAAGATCCAAAGCATTACACTCTACACTTACAATTTTCAATGATGTATTTGTTATTCATATCAACAAGAGTAATTTTATCTACTAGTAATTATCCCCACCCCAGGTACCTCCCAAATTCATGATATCCTATATTACATGTAAATGTATTTGTGTAATGACATGTAGAATCAATTGTTCCATGTCTAAAAATAAAACTAGATAATTAAAAGAAAAATATCATCAGCTGGAACTGAGGCATCACAAGGACGCATACATTGTAGATTGTGTCTATGTGTAGATCTTAGGGGAAAAGTGTTTTACTGAAATAAAAGTAAGAAAATGATTGCATTAGCTACTGTGTTTCATTTTCAAAACAACTTTTATTTTGATAGGGATGATATTTTTTCCACATTATTTATCTAGCTATTCTCTTTATTAAATTATTTAGCAATGAAAAATCAAAAAGCGTTTAGTTTACTAAGGGTTATATAGTGCCATTTGTTGAAATCAAATGTGATTTACAGCATGCAAAAATAAGTTTCTGTGTATTTGGTCTAATTAATCATATTTACAGCAGACAGTAAATATTTCTGTATATACTATTTATACTTTATTGTAACTGAAAACAGATAGATTGACTTAAGTAGCATAGCCACAAAGAACACTGTTTAAAAACTTAGGACATAAAACTAACCACATTTGTTTTTTTGGAAAGACTTGAAAAATAAATATTTTTAGGTTAAAGAAATGATTTGAATATATATCTATTTTCTGCTTCTATTTTACCACCTCTTTTACAAAATTATGTACACATCTTTTAGAGATATAATATTTCAATAGATTATCTAACCTATTTTGTAGAGCCCAGTATTTTTTCTCACAGATGTGCTATGTGATTAGATACCATGTCCAATTTGAAGCCGTCATAAATATCACTTGGCAGCTTGTAAGCAGATGTATTGTTCATCCGGAGGAGATTATACTGCATACTTCAAGCATGAGGCCTATTGCAAAAACCATCTTTGTAATCAGGGTGAATTTAACAGTAGCTTCCTCACAGGTTTATGTGTTTAATTAGCTGACAGAATAGACTAAATAGTGGGGACTGAAGACTTGCAGGAGAAAATAATGTGAAAGTATAGTATAGTTATTGTATCAAGCACTATTTTTTTAATATATATTTTATTGATTTTTTTTTACAGAGTGGAATGGAGAGGGATAGAGAGTTAGAAACATCAATGAGAGAGAAACATTGATCAGCTGCCTCCTGCACATTCGTCACTGGGGATGTGCCCACAACCAAGGTACATGCCCTTGACCGGAATTGAACCTGGGACCCTTGAGTCCGCAGGCCGATTCTCTATCCACTGAGCCAAACCAGTCAGGGCATGTCAAGCACTATTAATAACCAAAAGTGAAGAAGAAAATTCACTGCAATTTTCTATTTTATAAAGAATCCAAATTTGTTATTTACCTGGTTATGAAGTGCAGATCCCACAAACTACTCACTCAGTGACAAAAAAGAATGACTTGCATGCATGCATAGGAGCATAATCAATGGACACAAGAAACTGGGGGTTAGGGAGGAGGGGGGGAAAGGGCAAGGGGAAAAAATGGAGATCTATCTATCATTTGTTGTAATACTTATCTAAAGCAATAAAAAAATAAATAAAAGAACATTACATTAAATTAAATTGACATAAAAACCAAAAAAAAAAAAAAAATGAATGCCCTAGTTGCAGTCAGTGTATCAGAGTTCAGGTCAGGGAAGCCAAATCGAAAACAGGGATGATGTTGTGGTCCTATAGGTAGTGAATACAACTGAATTTGATATAGTCTAACTCTAGTTCTCAGTGCATATATCTATATATATAAAACACTAATATGCAAAGTCTCCCCTAGGGAGTTCAATTGCTTGCTATTACATGTGCTGACCACCAGGGGGCAGCACAGACCATGGTGGGCAACCAGCAGCAGCAGCGGGGTGCTGAGGGAGTGAGAAAAGGAGGAGGCTGGGAGGCAGGGAACCTGATTGGCCCTGATCATCAGCCAGGCCTAGTGTCTCTACCCATGCACAAATTTCGTGCAACAGGCCTGTAGTTTTATACATAAATGGCAGCTCAAGAAATAGTTTCCACATGTTACATGCTTTGTTATATCCCAAATATTACTCATTTCTCTTATTTAACAAAATTACCTTGTATTTAACATTATATATATACTAGGGACCCGGTGCACAAAAATTTGTGCACTCGGGGTGGAGGGAGTCCCTCAGCCCGGCCTGTGCCCTCTGACAGTCTGGGACCCCTCAGTGGATGTCCTATGATGGCCCCAGTCTGCCAGGCGCCTTTTATGTGTGTGTGTGTGTGTATGTGTATGTGTCACCACTGGGGACCTGCCCCCAGCCGCATCTGAGGCTCGGAGCAGTCCTCCTGTGTGTGTCTACCTGCCGGGGGCCTGCCCCCAGGCACACCATGAAGGCTTGGAGCAGGCATCCCCTCTATGTTGATCTCTCAGACTCTTGCCCTCCCCTGCATGTTGTTCTCTTTTTTGAGCGGTGGCCAGGGCTGGGTGCTGCCTGCCTCCCAAGCTTGCCTACTGCCCATCTTCCTCCAGCCACCAGAAAGCAGGGAAAACCCCGCCTCGTGGTCAGGCCAGCCTTTTCCTGCTCCCTGATCCCCGGAAGGGACCTGGGAAGCCCACCAAGCAGGCCGCCAACTCTTTCCCACTCACCCGTCCCCTGCTGCCTTCCTTTCCCCCTTCCCGGTGCCGCCAAGGGGTCTGGGGAGCTGCCAAGCAGGACCCGGCCCCTGCAGCCTTGCTTTCCCACTCCACAATGCCCCTCAAAGGGCCTGGGAAGCCCACCAAGCAGGCCGCCGACCCTGCCGCCTCTTACCCGCTTTGCGGTGCCCTCCAACCCTGTCGCCTCTTTCCCACTCAGGGATCCTGGGTCCTGCGCTGTCCCGCCCTGCAGCCGCTCTGTGCACTGGGAGGTCCCTCAGCCCCGCCTGTGCCCTCTCGCAGTCTGGGACCCCTTGGGGGATTTCCACCTGCTGGCGTGCCTGACTAGCCTGGGTGAGGGGCTTTAAGGCTGCCCACAGCTCCCATTGAGCCAACGTCCCAGCAAGGCCGGCTGGATGCAGGTTTCTGCAGTTTCTCTCCTATAATTGATGCTGTTCCTTGAAGGCCTGGGGTTATCTTCTATAATTGATACACTGTTCCTTTAAGGCGGCCTTCTAACTAACGAAGCCTCCTCTGCTTCACCTCGCAGCGTCTATAATGAAACAATTGTTACTTTTACTGGTTAGGCCCGAGCTGCTCTTTCCTTCAGCTCCGGAGGATTCTATGATTGTTACATTGTTTCAAAGCTGTGTTTTGCTAGAGGCAGTTTAATC
>PVJC01003008.1:0-74027 GCA_004026665.1 Murina feae
TGTGAGTGTGTGTGTGAGTGTGTGAGTGTGTGTGTGTGAGTGTGTGTGTGTGTGGTCGGCGCCATGTGGATGCGCTCGCTCACTGCCCCGAGCCTGGCCTGGGTTCCAACCTGCACAGTGGTGCCCAGAGGAGGCAGCCTCTCTCTTTACATTACTCTGCGTCCCAGGAGACCTGTGTGTGGCCCAGGCTGCCTAGCCTCTCACTTCACAGCGCTCCCACCATCGGAGCCTCAGGCTGTTCCGCCCGGGAGCCCTCCCTGCCCAGTGGCCTCTCTCCTCCCAGGCCTGGTCTCCTTCAGGGGGAAGGAAGTCAGACCATGTGTCCACTTCAGACCCGCTGTGGGCAGGGGTGTGAGAGGGGTTCTTCTCTGAGGGGAGGTCAGTTTCTCATCCATAGGTTTAGTTAGCGGAAAAGACTGTTTGTCTTCCCCAAATTGGAGGAAGGCTTGGGCAAGAAGGAATGGCTCGGCTCAGGCCTCTCTCTTTTAAATGTGTCTTTATTATTGTGAATATTACAGATGTCACCCCCTCCCTCCCGCAGCCACCCCTCCCAGCCTTCACTGCACTCTTGTCTGTGCCCTTAGGCTGTGCGTTTATGCGTAGAAGTTAGGTTCCCAGGTTCCCAGTTCATCTCTTCCCCACCCCCACCCCCAGCTCATCAGAAAGCAGGCTGCACGCTGGGAGAAAATGTTGGTAATACATTTATGCAACCAAGGCCTGGTAGCATATGTATGTAACATAAATACCGAGGAGACAAGTGTAAGAAATGTCTCAGAAGGAAGGGATGCAGGTGGCCCCCAACTCCTGCACCTGCTCAGTGTGCTCAGTGGATGCTCCATCGTTGGTCCCAGGGAGGGTGTGTGCCTGCTCCACTCCGGACCTCGATCACCCATGCGGTTCTTCTTGGTGATGTTTCAGTGGTGAAAGGCGGCAAGGAAACCCTGCTTCCTCAGGGCCCACTAGATTCCAGGGGTGCCCAACACCCTGCTTCAGCTCTAGAGCCCTGCCCACATCAGCACTGTGTCGGTTCCTGCCTCTAACTCGCCCTCCGTTGCCCGTGGGTGAGGAGAAGAGAGGGGACTTGAGCTGTGGTCTCCTGGCACCTGATCCGAGCCTCTGTCCCAGGGCCTCTGCCAGGGAGTGCGGTTGCCTGGGCTCACCTCCCGCTTCAGCCTGCCTGTCCCACAGGGGTGACTGCCAAGGCTCCTGGTGGAAAGAGGGTGACATCAGACAGTGGGGGGGGGGGCTCGCTCCTCAGCCCCACATGGCGTAGATGGCGGTGGCGTCCTCCTTGTTTGCCTCCCTTCTCCCGGGGCTGTGCATAGGCCTCAGTCGACTTTTATTGAGGAGATCAATTACCTCTGAGATGCCCTCTTCACACCAGCTGCCCGATAATCTCGTCAGGGACGAGATTGAAATGAATGGGCCCTGCCCCGCCTCAGTGCCGAGCCTCCCTCAGTCCTGGGGAGCAGTTTTTCCTTGGCTGTTAGGATAAATGATCCGGCCAGAGATGCTGTGAGGAAAATGCCCTCCTCCGAGCAGGGCGTGGGGCGCAACAGTCGTCCCATTATTCACAGAAATCACCCCAGTGGACACATCCCGGTGCTCATCCCGGACATTTAGGAGGCTCCCCTCTCCCCCTGGCCGGCAGCACGGCTGCAGGCAGGAGTCAGGCCGTGGTAGCGCTGATTTGTCACGGTCCATCCTCCCCCAGTTGTTACAGTTCTGGGTGCAGTCGCTCTTAGATCCAACGAGAATGTGGTTTGTGCAAGCACCAGGTCGCCTCTGCTCCTGGTTTCAGTTGGCTCTGTGCTGTGTCTGTGCAGCCCATGTCCCCTAGCGCCACCTTCCCTTCGCTTGGGAGGGAGGGGACGTGGATCTCGCAGGCGCTGCCGAAGAACGTACCTAGGTGTCGAATTCAGGGCCTCACACAAGGCGGATCGTGGAAAAGTGTGTCATCATTTTCCCATGTGTGTGCCCATGCCCACGGCAGTGGTGTGCCACGTGGTAGGGACAGAGGCGTGCCTCACTCGTGTCACACACACCAGCTGTGGCAGATGTCCTGTGCAGGACGTCACTCACCTCGGTACATCCTGGGGCCTAGTGCCTTGCCCCGCCTCTCTGTGACCTCACTGCTGGCAGCCTCCGGGTCTGGCGCAGTCCCCTCTAGAGCTTGGGTTGCAGGTGGCCCTTGCGTGATGCCTTGGGCAACCCTGTTCCGTGGATGGCCAGGTGTTCGTGGCTCGAGGACATTCGTGAGCTCGGCAGCTCAGCGTGCAGTGGGCCATGGCTCTGTCACCAGGAGCACTGGGACCCTGGGTTCTGTTTCCCTCTCCTTGGACTGATTAAGCTCCTGGCTTTCTCACACGCACAAGGAAGCCCTCTGTGCTGAGACGGGCTGCTGAGTGTTTCTGAAAAGAAGACAGAATGGGAAACCAGGCAGCTGCAGGATTTGAGGGGACCACCGGATTTGGCCCCTGGTGCAGGAGGCCATGGCGCCCTCTTGGGCTTTGCAGTCACCCAAGTCTGTGCTCCCGGGAGTGACCGGATGTTAATGTTCAGACTCTGGGAGGCCCTGGAGGTACCCACGGGCCTTAGCGGGAGGAAGAGGCCCACGTGCTTCCTGGTCGTGGCGCATGGTGCTTGGATAGACTCGGTCCTCGGTGTCAGAATTTCTTGGGCGCTGTGGCTCAGGCAGCCCTGGGCAGTCCGAGGGGTTGCTTTGTGGGCACATGTGAAAGCTTTGCCTTCACTGCTCCCTGGCAGCAGCCCTGATCGCCACCTCACAAGTCATGTCATAACACCCTCCCATAATCCCATGGCGTTAGTGTCCTTGTCTTCATTGGGGAAACTGAGGTGCAGAGAAATGGAATGACTTGCCTAAGACATGACAGTTATTGAGCAACCAGACCGGGGTCCAGACGAGCTCATCAAGGTGGTTGTGCTGTTAATTTCTAATCGCATCGATGTAAAAAGTTTCAAATGAACACAGCAAAATGGACTTTTCTAGCATGGAGTGTCATGAGCTCTAACACACATTGGATTCACATTCCACCACAATCAGGATAAAAGAGCAGATCTGTCACCCCAAAACCTCATTATGTGCACCCCACCCTATTCCCAGTGCCCATGGACCTGCCCTCCAGCCTCCTGTGTATTCACGCTCATGCCCTGTGTTTCCAGGACGCCGTGGAGGTGGGATCCTGCTGTGGGTCAGCTTTTGAAGGGGGCTTTCCGCTCACCATGTTGCTCTTAGACCCATCGTGCCGAGGGCATCAGGGCGTGGTGTGATTGGAGCTTCCCTTGTCGAGGTGCACCTGCTTGCGAGGCCTGTCACGGCAAAGGACCTCGGGTGTCCCAGCACTTGGGACCATGAGTAGAGCTGCCGTAAACGCCTGTTTCTCCTGACTGTGTGAAGGCGCGTTTTCATTTCTCGAGGTTGAGCACCCAGTGGGCTTGCAGGGTTACACACAGGTCAGTGTGGGCTTAGCTTTAGGAGACACTGCCACGCTGCTTTCCAAGGCAGTGCCCGGGGCAGGAGAGAAAGGACCCCGTGTCCTCTCTTCCTTGACACCCAGCCTTGTCGGTGTTCTCCTGGGGCCACTTCAGTGTGAGCACCGAGGTGTCGCACCTGGGTCTCCCTGCTGCTTCCCTAACGGTGAGTGACGGGGGACGCTTGCCGGGGGCTTAGTTGCCTTTGTTGAGCTGTCTGTTCAAGTCTTTTTTTTTTTTTAATCCTCACCTGAGGATATTTTTTCCATTAGTTTTAGAGAGAGTGGACGGGAGGATGGAGGTGGGGGAAAGAAACTTTGATGTGAGAGAGACATATTGATCAGCTGCCTCCTTCAAGGCCCCTACCTGGGATCCAGCCCACAACCTGGCGTGTGTCCTTGACGGGGAATTGAACTGGCAACCCCCCTGGTGCATGGATGATGCTCAGCGGGCCACACAGAGACCCTGTTTTTCTTGTTTGTGTCCGTATCCATAGATATTTATATGTGTTAGGCGGGTTAATGAATAAGATTGATTCTCGGCAGAGGAAACTGCGTGCCGACCATATGGAGGTAGTTTCACATGCTCTGCCTCTGTGTTGGGACTGTCCTCCCCCCCTCCCAAGGCCTTGGCCTCCCCTTCCCCCAGGTCCTTCCCTGCCACGGGCCTTTGCTCTGCCCTTCCTCACGCCTGGCGGTGGGTCTGTCCTGCAGGACCTGTTCTGACCTAGTTCTCCCAGCAAGCTTTTGGGGCTGGTACTTCAGAAAGACGGGCCCAGGGAGAGAAAAAGCCCCCACGGAAAGCAAGCAGATCCATGTCTGCTCTGTCTCGGCGGGGTGGGCCTGGTCCTCAGAGCCGGACACAGGTGGGCACGGCTGCAGGTTGGAAAGGGAATCCATTGGTGGATCACAGAGGGCACAGGCCACCGGCACATCCTCAGTTAGAGCAGGAAGGGTGGGTCCAGGCACCCAGGGAGCTGAAACAGGGCCCAGAGGGCCACATGCTCATGTCTGTCCGGGCAGCTGGGAGTGAGGACACAGATATTGGAACCTTCCTTTCCCCTGCTGTAAAAGGCATCCATTTCCCTCCTCTGATAAATGTTTCACCAACTCTCTCTTCTGATGAAAGATTTTGCTGTGATTAAAGATTTCATGAAGTTATGACAAAGGCGGATAGATCGTTCTTGAAAGCTCATTTTCCTGTGAGCGAAGAAGCCTGTTCTGTTGTAGGCAGCTGTCAGAGTTAATGAATATTTTCCAAGAGCTGAACCTCTGGGGGACACCCCCACCCAGTGGCCCAGGAGCAGCCGCTGTGAACCTGCCCTTCTGAAGGCGGGTGTGGGACGCGTCTCCACGCTGCCTCTCTCCTTCCTCCCTGCAGGCCAGGCTCCAGTGCGCGTTTGAAAAATGGATATTTCCCAGACGCCTGGCCTTTTTGATGATGTGTGCATATGTATGCACGTGTGCATACGTGTGTGTACACGTGTGCAAGGGCGTGCACATGTGCACGTGTGTATGCACACATATGTGCAAGGGTATGTGTGCACGTGCACGTGTGTACACATGTCTTCAAGGGTGTGTACATGTGGGTGCGCACGTGCACGTGTGTATGTGACGCCCACGGAGAAGTTACTGCCCCGCTCTCCTCGGGTCCCTTCTCTGGAAGAGCAGGGGATGGGACTTGGTTTGGAACCTGGTTCATCTGCTGTGAAAACGAGGCTTTGAGTGCTGCCTTGAGTCCCAGTCACCACCTGGGCCTCACCGTCTTTCCCATGAACAGGCCCCGGGAGCACAGCCCTGGGTTATGGGGAGGAGTGACAGGGTGTTCCCCTCCATCCTTCCCCACCAGGAAGCCCTGTCCGTGCTCAGGAAATATGCGGAGAGTTGAGATGCCCCCTCGGGGCCTGCTTAGAGGTCATACCAGGTGGGGGCTCCTTCCTCGAGTCCGTTTTCTGTAAAAACTGCTCCCCGTGCTCCTCCAGGAGAGTGGCTTCCGCATCTGTTGCTGCCGTGGGCACGCTGCCCCGCGCAGATCAGCAGGTACATGGACGACCTGTCGTGCAGCTAAGATGCTTGGCATTTGGGAGACCGTGTTCGTGCTAGGTGGCATTTATCTGCAACGGGAGCTGAGCGGACGGTGTTGACACCACTGAAGCATGTGGTCGGTCCTTTGTTCTGTGTGTGCAGCTAATGAGCCTGGGGGGCAGGGGCGTGAGGGCTGCTCCAGCGGCTGGGCCACGACACACCCAGCCCTTCCTGGCTCCCACCTCCCACAGCCCGTGGTGTTTCCCCGTGGCCTCAAGTGGTTGATGAGCTCCTCGGACCCAGGCACTCTAGGGAGGGAGGGCAGGGAGCGGAGGCTGAGGGCGAACTCCTCTTCCTCGGGCCTTGTCTTCTCTTGGATGGAGAGTCCCCTGCAGTCTGTCCTCACTGGTGTGAACTTTGACCCATGGCCTCCCCTGTGGGAGAGAGGATGACGGAGCAGAGGCTTCCGGTGTGGGGAGTGAGCCCCCAGTGTCTTCCACGCCCTGAGCAGGAGCAGGGGTGTGAGAACCCACAGCAGCCACGCACATCAGCATCGGGCTCTTCCCCAGGACGAGGGCCCAGCACCCCACACCAGGCTCGGGCCTGAGACCTGGGGAGCAGGGGCTGATGGGATTGTGGCTCGGATGTGGCATTCATGGAACGACGCTGGCCAAGTGCCCCCCTCCACCCCCCGCTGTCTTACTTGCATAGCAAGTGTTCTGATCCCCACACATGTCAGCAAGGAGACTCCAGTTACCTCCATGGTCACGTGGCTTGTTCAGGGCACAGCAGGGTTGTGAACATGTGACCCAGGACCGAAGAGGACCCCAGACCCACTTTTCTGAGTCCACAGTTTTGCTCGGAATGCGTCACAGTCATCTTTCAGCCCAGGGCGCTGGGCATTTGTGATGAATCGCAGTTCCGACATCCTCAAGCAGGGAAGGACCTTCTGGGGACAGAGGAGGCAGAGCCTCTCTCCTCTCGGCCACCAGGCAATTCTGAGCTTCCCTCATCTGTCCTTGCAGCACCCGGCAGTGCCACCTGCTCCTGGACGTCTTCAATTCCACGGATCATGAGCTGAACCTCAGCGCCCGCAGCAACGAGGAGCTCATCCTGCACGCGGGCGAGTGCCAGCGGTAAGTGTCCCACGTCCCTGCCTCCCCACGTCCCCGTGTCCCCATGTCCCCGTGTTCCCTGGTCCCCACATCCCACATCCCTATGTCCCCGCCTCCCCTCGTCCCCATGTCCCCACATCCCCGCCTCCCCACGTCCCCGTGTCCCCATGTCCCCATGTTCCCTGGTCACCACATCCCACGTCCCTGTGTCCCTGCTTCCCCGCCTCCCTATGTCCCTGCTCCCCACATCCCCCGTCCCTGCACCCTCACATTGCCACGTGCCCCCACATCCCCTGTGGTCCCCTTTCATCAGAGGCACTGAGTGTCTGCTTCTCTCCTTCCTGCGATGGAGCATGTTCCTGAGTCTTTTCTTACCTGAGCCTGTGCCCACGTGCCTAGCACAGAATCCTTACACCAACGTGCACTCCCGTCTCAGCTGACAGGGACGGAGTGAGTGGTTATTCCATGAAAGTCTCTTTCAAGGGCTGGGTGGTGGCTGTGGGCATGGGGGTGGGTGTCACAGGGCCCTTTTTTTAGACTAGAAATGTACAGAATATAGCTGCTACCTTTTGTCGACTCAACATTTATGAAAAGCACATCTTCTTGCCAGGTGTGCTTGGTCCTGGGAAACAGACACTGTTCTTTGGGGGCAGAACCCAAGCCCCCGGGGCTCTCCCCGCTTAGCCTGGGATGGGGTACAGGAAGCATGGGGTGGCGGGGGTGCTGGCCAGGGCTCAGGAGCCGGGCTTATCCCCAGCCAGCCCTGGGGGTTGGGGACAGCTGTGTGGGGAGCTTGGTGGGTACCGCGCAGCTTCCATCCTACCGGTCACCTCGCCTCCTCATGGCTGTTTATTGGTGGCTAGTGGACAGGAACTTCTGTTTCCAATCACTTGTTCCTTGAGCACATTCTGCATTTGCTCATGGCAGACCCTGCCTCAACGTGGCGTCTCCGCCCTCCCCTCGGCGCGGTTCTGCTTTGGAAAGTCATTACACTGCGTGTGTTTGCTCCCTGCCTCTGGGGGTGTCTCCATCATGAATGCTGACGGAGACCTCGCTGGGAACACCTCAGCAGTCGTGCCCACGGGGCCCTCGGGGCGGCGGGCGAAGCTTCTGGGCTCAGGACCCTTTGTGCTTGGGAAACGTTTGACTGATAGGAACTCACCAGGCATCGTTTCCTGCTCAGGGGCTCGGGGCCGCCTCTGACCCCGTCTGCAGCTGCGCGTGGGACGCAGGGTGAGATCAGCCCCGTGTTGAGGGAGGCTGTGCCCGTTCGGCCCTTCACCTGAGCCTTCAGGGCGTTGGCCAGTCAAATATTCCCCCACGATGTTCTCGTTCCCTAGGGGTGTGGCTCCCTGTGTCCACAGGTGTTCAGGAACCTTCCGAGGAGAGGCCTCAGCCACATGGGCCCCTCCCTCGTGTTGGGGGACCATGAGGTGTTAGGTTCCCATGAAATCGAGCACATCCTGCTGCACACAGCAAGGCCTTGGGAGCTGTGGGGCCAGCGAGGACGCTCCTCCTGGACGCCCCCCTGACAAGGAGCCATCTGAGCTGCAGGCGAGTGCTGAGCACAGGATGGGTGTGTTGCCGTTACTCATAGAAACCCTGGAGCAGCCAGTGTCGACGACGGGGCGTGACTGGTAAACTGTGGTGCGTTTGCGTAATTGGCTGTTGTGTCGCTATCGGGAATGGTGTTTCCATAGAATGTGTCATGCGTGCCTGGCTGTCACAGTGCGGGCAGTGCAGTGCAGACATGGGCGGGGAGGCAGGCCCTTTAGGGAGGGACACCGCGTGGCCACAGCGGCCGCCAGCATCCTAGAGAAGCGGGTTCCCCAGTCCCTGTACCCCTGCAGCCGGGATAGCAGCCTTCACTCAGAAGTCAGTCCTGCCGGCCGGTGTGGCTCAGTGGTTGAGTGTCGACCTGTGAACCAGTCAGGGCACATGCCTGGTTGTGGGCTCAATCCCCAGTGGGGGCGTGCAGGAGGTGGCCGATCAATGATTCTCTCTCATCATTGATGCTTCTAGCTCTCTCTCCCTCTTCCTTCCTGTCTGAAATCAATGAAAACATTAAAAACAAAAACAAAAGAAGTCAGTCCTGCCCTGAGAAGCCTGCCATACAAGGAGGGAACAAGACAAGATGGACAGACAGTAGGGGTGTCACAGACTCTGGTTGGAGAGGAGCCCTGAAGCCCCTGGTGGGAGCTGCCTGGGCCTCACGAGGAGGCGAGGAGGTTGAGCTGGGCCTTGTGACGTGGCAGGGTCCCCGCGTGCATGGGAGTGGCGGCGTGACCCAAAACGGGGAGGGGCGGCAGAGTCCAGGCAAAGATGGCACCTCCGTGGGGACTGCGTCCTGGCAGAGGGGCTGTGAGTAGGCAGGCTGAGCAGTGCCCGGCGCACACACGCCGTGAGGAGGCGTGAGGGTATGGACAGGACAAGCCTCATGGCTTGGCCCTGGCCCCTGGGGACCAAGGGACAGGGATGGCCTCGCCCGGCTGCTCTGGTCCCCGAGACGGGCTCCCTGCCCACTGTGCTCCTTTATTCTCCACTTGGGCTGAGGGGAGCCAGGGCTACTAGGGGCCTGACTGCAGCCCCCACTCAGAGTGTCCTTCAGCTCAGGCCCTCGCCACCAGCTGACTGGAGTCTGTGATCTGCTGCCACCCCACATTCAGGCCCTCACTTGCTGGGCTGACCCGACAGGGAGGCCATCTACACTGAGAGGAGCAGAGCAAGCTGCAGGGTGGCCGCTGGGCCTCTGCTCCTTCAAGTCCACTTGGAAAGCAAGTTCGCTGGACAAGCATCCACTCTGGGTGGCCCTATGCGGGGCTGCTGGCCTCACTCTCCGCATTCTCTCTGCACGTCCGTGTGCACGTCTGCGAGGCAGAGGGAGTGGCCTGAGTACTGGGCGCATGTGGGCTGGGCACCAGACAGCACATACATGGTCCCTGGGCAGGGCCATGGTGCAGGCCTATCCTCCCCAGTTTGTCCGGAGGGACCGCAGCCCAGAGGCCTCCACCTGGGTCGGAGCCACTGCTGCATGCGGCCTGTCCCTCTGCTAGACCCGGGTTCTTGTCTCTGCAGGGTGCTCGTCAGCTCTCCTGGCCTTTGAGGGGGCTCACTGGCGGCTTTGGTGAAGCCATGTGCCCGCCCACAGCCCCAGTGCCCTCCAGGGCTGTGTCCCAGGGTCACCCCAGTCCCCTGTGACCTTGAAGTAGCCAGGGCTACTTGTGCCCTCCAGCTTCTATGGCAACTCCCTGGGCCTTGCTGTGGACAGAGGTGGTTGTGGCTGTCGGCACTAATTGGCGGTAAGGTAGCTATTTTTAGCTCCCATGAGGGGGCGCTTCAGTTAGGGCTGTCACAGCAGCTCTGGGCGCGCTATTGCGCCGGCTCTGAGCAGGGGGCCTGGTGCCGGATTTCCTCACTCGACTGACCTTCTCTGGCTCCTCTAGCTCCTGATGCCCCACAAAGCTCTTCAGGGCTCATTAGAGTGACCTCCTGTGCCCAGTTCTGGGTCCACAGAGCTGCCCAGAAAGAGGTGCTTTTCTCCTAGCCCCTCCCCAGTGCTCCGCGGGAGGAATGTCTGTCCTCCCGCGGCGCCCAGGCGTCCAACTGGCTTTTGTGCCACCTCTCGTCTCGTTTTCTTGGCACACTCCTGTTCACCGTTCTGGGGAGAGCCCCAGGGACCCTAACTGCCGGACGCCTGGAGGGTCTCCCCGTTCTGGGTCCAGTTCAGTTTATTCTACTCCCGCCGTCCACGGTGCTGTCACTTCAATGTAACTATTTGACTTGACGGGTCTCTTAACCCCCCGAGCCTGCTCCTCCTCCTGCAGTAAGGAGGAAAAGGGGGCTCCATGGGCTCCGTGAGGGTGAGCCGAGACCGCATGTCAGAACCCGGCCTGTGCCTGGCACAGTGCCCACTCGCTGCCCCTCGCTGATTCTAAAGCCAGAGGAGCAGGGCATTGGCACAGGGAGGCAAGGAGCCAGCCCTGTAGAGACTGAATTTGGGTGCAGGTTAAGCTGTGGAGGGAGAGAAAGCAGTGTATTGTCACATGCAGGCCTGGGGGTGGTCCCTTTCTGCCTCTTTCTCTGAGGAAGGCGCTTAGAGGAGGATGTGTTCTTAGGGAAATGCAGTTTGGGCGCTGAGAACGCATCACCAGAGCGAGCCATTGTGGGGCAGGAGTGTCTGTGCCCAAAGGTGCGGGACACGTGAGGGCGCACGGGATGCGGTGAGGGCGCACGGGATGCAGTGAGGGCGCACGGGATGCGGTGAGGGCGCGGTGAGGGTGTGGGACGTGTGGGACGCGTGAGGGCGCACGGGATGTGGTGAGGGCGCACGGGATGCGGTGAGGGCGCACGGGATGCGGTGAGGGCGCACGGGATGCGGTGAGGGTGTGGGACGTGTGGGACGCGGTGGGGGCGCACGGGATGCGGTGAGGGCGCACGGGATGCGGTGAGGGCGCAGGATGCGGTGAGGGCGCGGTGAGGGTGTGGGACGTGTGGGATGCGGTGAGGGCGCGGGACGCGTGAGGGCGCACACTCTGGCTCTGCCTGAGGAGCTCCACGGTGCCGTTTCTCCGCTGCGTGGCCATGGAAATGGTGCTTATGGTATTAATGCTCTGGGCTTTGATTATTTCTCTGAGACACTCCGGCCTTCAGAGCCCTTTGCTGCCCACTGGAAAGACTGACCTTGGAGCCATTCTTGAGGTTTTTCTTAAAAGGGGCTGGAGTGGGGTTCCTGAGACAGACGCGGGGAGACACTGCTCAGCCACTTCCCTGCAGACACACACTGCCCATCCCGCCTCAGGCATTCTGGCATGGCCACTTAAGACAATGATTGATGTATACACACACACTATACACACATGTATATGGTATCTCAAAAAATGTGTATACACGTTAATAGCTGATAGCTGTTAAATGAAAATGAAATGTTTTAATAAACACTGCCTTTATAATTAATTCATAGCGTGTGTATACATTTTTTGGGGGGATACCCTGTATCCTATATAACAAAAGCATAATATGCAAATTGACCCAATGGCAGAACACTATGATGCACACTGACCACCAAGGGGCAGACGCTCAATGCAAGAGCTGCCCCCAACCCGTAGGCCTTCACCAGCAGTAGGTGAGGGGGCAGGGCCGGTGAGTGGGCACCACCAGGCCAGCTAAGGCAGGTTCCAGTGGGGGGCCCCTTCCCCGCATCGCCCTGCCGGTTGTCCTGTAGATCGGCCCTGGTCGCTGGCCAGGCCTAGGGACCTTACCCATGCATGAATTTCATGCACTGGGCCTCTAGTTTTTATATATCTGTTTATATATCTACATCTTTTTTTCTTTTAATATGTTTTATTGATTTTTCACAGAGAGGAAGAGAGAGGGATAGAGAGTTAGAAACATCGATGAGAGAGAAACACCGATCAGCTGCCTCCTGCACACTCCCCACGGGGGATGTGCCCACAAGCAAGGTCCATGCCCTTGACCGGAATCAAATCCGGCACCCTTGAGTCTACAGGCTGACACTTTATCCACTGAGCCAAACCAGTCAGGGCTATCTACATCTTTTTACCCACGTACTAATCCATGATTTTTTTTTTCATGGATTTTAAAGTAAATTGCAGACATCAGCACACTTGTCCCTAAAAACATGCAACATGCATATCGTCAACCAGATTGAATACTCTGGTTTCAGAATTGTAGATAGATGGGGACTATGTTATGGCCCAGCCTGGCCCAGGTGGGGAGGTAGTTCACGCGCTCAAATGAATGTGTATCTGAGGTTGCTCGTTGCATGGTCTCGTACCTGCTGGGTAGGTACGACCATGGCTTTGTCGCTTCTGTCTTTACTGTGTGTGTTCTTTGCTCTCTCGGTGAGGACAGGACAGGGGGTGACCCAGGGCCCCTTCACTGGCTGCCGGGAGCTCCCTGCCCACACACGTTGCTGTTGTGGGCGCTTTGGGCACCATAGCCTCAGCCAGGACGCGGTCTCCACTGAGGTGCCCCTGGCGCACCTGGACCCTGCCGCCTCTCCTCCCATGTCGTGTTATGTCGCTGCTCCCGGTGCTCCCACACTCTCCACAGATTGCCCGCGAGTAAGGGAAAGCACTGAGGCATGGATCCCCCGGAGCCGGTGTCCTAACATGGACGTGTGCTTTTACTCTCTGTTTCCTTCGTCTCTCTGGCAGGCCATTGTTATCACGCTAGAGCAGTAAATCACAGCCATGTTACAGGGTGAAGTCCCTGAGTTTCTCATTCACCGCCTTTGCGTTCCCTCCCTCCTCCAGCCCCAGACATGTGACCCTCATCGACAGGCTGACAGAGGACAGACCTGTGCTGTCCGGGGGCTGCCTGTGCCTGGTCTGCATGGGGCTGGCTCTGTAGACGGGACAGTCCCAAGCCCATGGCCCATGCAGGCCGGGAGAGGGGAGCTCAGGGGGCCTCAGGATGGCTTAGTCTGTGCTGAGAGGGCGACTCCTTCCCTTTCTCCTGGACCATCCCCGATGCTGGGCCTCTGCGTGCCGCTGTGTGAGCTGCGTGCCCGAGGGGCATGCCAGGCCTGCGGGTGTTCGCCTTCTTCCTGGGTGCACCACGTGATTCCTCGGTGAAACCTCAAGTGTGAGGTCCGCCGTCACCTGTGCTGGCCCATCACTAACCCCCAGTCCTCAGGCTCCTCCTCTGCGAAATGGGCGTCACACCTGCTCCCGAGGAGCTGTGAGGATTGGGTAACGTGGTCCTTGAGGATGGCGTTCAGGCTGAGGCTGGCATCTACCACTCACCTTCTCCTGTTCCGAACGGTCAGCCAAGCTCCCCAGGTTCGTGATCGTGGAGGTGGGGTTGGCATCATCTGCCAGCCCCTGCCTGGACCCCCTGGCAGCCAGGAGGTGGGACACGAGAGCAGGCCTGGCTGCCTGTGCCCGACAACGGAGCTGGGAAGCCAGCAGGCTCTGGCGCCCGAGGGCTGATGCCAGCAGGCGCGGTCCTGCCCTGCCTCGGTTTCCGCTTCTGTGCCAGGAGCACTAACGGGTTGTGGCGAGTCCATGTGTGTCGCACAGTGAGCATTGGAGGGGCCTCTGTGTCATCCTCCTCCTGCTGGTCCAAGTGGCCTCCTTCCACCTCCTTCCTCTCTGAGCCTCTCCCTGGAACATTCCCGTCGGAGCTCCGTCCCCGTAGGCCCGCTGTGGGTGCCTCTCACTGTATGGCAGGTCATGGGGGATTGAGGTTGCCTTTGAATGTTCATGTCGTCACTGTGACGTTTCTGCCCTTTTAACGCTGTGGCTGGAACAAGTTGGGTATAAATAGCACTTGCCTGTTTCCTTGAAGGCCGCAAGTACTGCTGTGGGCGCTCCTGAATGGAAACCAGAGCTCATGCCAGAGCTTTGATCTCAGCATTACCTCCCTTGTTTTCATTGTGACCCGAGCCAGCCGCCCACCCTGCTAGGGGAGGCTGCCCGAGAGAGGCCACTAGCATGCACTTAGCTGTTCTCACAACTGTTGACATTACAGGCCAACCCCAGGCTGCCACAGCTCTTGCCCTGGCCCCACAGCCTGTCCCTTGCAGGAGTTGGAGGGAGGTAGATGCAAGTTAAAACAGGGCACAAGACCCCAGGGGCACAGCCCCCCCGCCGTGATCATCATTTCTTTGCCCAGCGCATCTTGACATCCAGATGATCCACACTTGTTCAGCACCAACTGTCATCTGCAATGTGAGGTGTCGCCTTTGTGTCACCTGTGGATAACAGAGGGTTAGACAGGCAGCGGGACTTACTCACCCAGGACTGCGGGCAGGAGAACCCCTCACCCACCATCCCCATCTCACTGGCGAGCACCCCACAGGCCAGGAGCCGCTGTTGGTGTGCATGCTCGGTGCTCAGCACATGGCCTGCGGCATCTTAAACCTCACGACTGCACTCTGAGCTCATCCCTGTCCTTACAGCTAGCAAGTGCTCCAGGGGGCAGCTGACTGACCCGGTGACACAGACATGGGTGCACATCCAGGTGTCCGTGTCTCCGCAGCCCCGAGTTCCGGACATGAGGAGGGGCAAGCAGACATGTGGGGCCCCTCCCTGAGCTTGGCACACACCCTTCGATGGCTTGCAAGGGAAATCTGAGCGTTTCCTGTTCGTGTTTGCTTTTCTCATTTAATTTAGGGAATAGGAGGTTTAATTCAGAATCGATGAAATGTGTAATTAGATGTAATAGTCCCTTTTTACTAATGGCAACTGATTTAGTACGAGCGAGGCATTTTGTTAACAAAATGGGGCACTTCCGTCCTGAGCCAATCAGCTCTGCACTGAGCAGCTCCCTCTGGGAGGAGAAGGCTCCAGCCACAAGCCTGCCGGTGCCTCTTAGTTCCGCCAGTGTTTCTACAGCACCTACTGTGTGCCAGGCCATGTGCCAGCTGCTAGGCAGGGGAGGACAGATCGACTCTGTCTCTGCTTGGCAGAGACTCTCCGCCCACTGGGGAGATGCGTGCCTGTGATGCTGGGCTTTCTGATGAGCTTCATCAGAGACACTGGCAGCACAGGGGGTGGGAGGGGAGCTTAGCTGGGAAGGTAGGGCTGAGACCTGGGCTAGACCACCGGGTGCTGAGTGTTCCCGTCCCCATGAGCAAGATGTGGGGGTATGCTTGTGGTGGGAACGGGGGAGACCCTGGAGGGGTGCTGGTGCCCTGGCACACGGTCAGAGTACAGGGAGCCGCTCTGGCCTCTCCCTTGGTGGTGTGAGTGCAGGCTAGTGTGTCTTGCTGGCTCGGTGACGGTGCAGTCATGCCAAGAGCTGCACGAGAATAGCTGGTCTTCGAAATAACGAGGACTCACGCAGGTACCTCGGAGAGAAGGCCAAGGCCTGGGCATTGAGGAGCCCCTAGTTCTCCCCGCCCCTCCCACTCGGGTTCAGGTCTCCAGGATCTTTCTGGGCTCTACTCACCAGGCCCTGCCAGACTTCTTAATTCAGCACCTTGGTCAGCACCGCCTTCCACACCCTCACTCCAGCTGCCAGTGGTGCCACTCCCTGCCAAGACCTCCCCTGGCTGCCAGCTGTGCCCCATCCAGGCCTCTGTGCCCCACTCTGCCCCCATTCTGGCCTCCTCCTGGCCCTCCTACTCGCAGCCTGCTGCCCTGCAGCTCCCCCAGCACAGGGTGGCGGGCCGTGCAGGCACGTGGTCAGCACTGGCCCAGTTCAGGCCCGGCTCGGACACTTCCTGCCGCTCCCCTCCCTCCTTGCCTGGCACCCTGCTGACTTTACTCATAGGATCTTGGCCCCCAGGCCTCTGCCTCCCTTTCTACACCCCTCATGACACTGGGAGTCCCTTTGGAGCCTCAGTCCCCCATCTGTAAACTGGGACCCACCTGCCCACACTCGAGTTTCACTGGGTGAAGTGGGAGAAGCTCCATAGGCTTGGCACAGGGGCCTGGCTTCTCTCGTTGCAGCCCCTGTGGGACGCAAGGGGAGGGGGCTTAGTGCTCAGTCCCGAGAAAGGCCGCAGAGCGGTAGGGATTGTCATTGGAAAGCTTTCGTGCCTCCCTGGTACGCAAGCTTCTTGGGAAGAATGTTGGCTTCTGGAGATGGTTCCGATTTTTACTTCCTAAAGGTGCCTCTTTTAGTTCTCAGCCCGAGTTCCATAAATAGGTCCTGTATTTGTTGACAGAGCCGTTTGTTGAAGGTTGTGTGAATGTTACTTTGCACATAGATGATGATACTCAGGCGATTGCCGATGTATAAATCCCTGGAGAAGCCACGCCTCGGGAACTTGTCTTCCTGCTGGCGATTCTGGTTTGGATGGGGCCCTGACACTGAAAACTGGTCCCGTCAGCCCTTCCCAGTATCCTCCATCCAGTCTGAGTGACGCCCAGGGTCAGTAGTTACAGTCCTGCTCCACCACGTCCTCCTCCCAGCAGTGACAAACTTGTTCAGGATGGTCCTGCTCCTCTCACACCCCGCCTGCCCTGCCCCCTCAGCTCAGCCAGCCGGCTTCCCAGCTGCCCCCGAGGTTGCCCAGCAGCACTGGTTGTCTCTTTCTGCACCCCCATAGCACCCTGAGCACCCTGTGTCATAGCTCTGACCACCACCTGACAGTCTACCTCTCCACTCCATCTCCCCAGGAAGGCAGGTGGGGTGGGACTCAGCATGGCCCTGCACGAGGCCCTGCCTGGCTGGGTCAGGGTGCATGGAGTTAGTGTCTGGGGAGGGTGGAGCTGTGGGGAGGGGCCAGCAGGCTTCCATGCAGGGCCGTGAGCAGAGGGCTGCCTTAGAACTCGCCTCTTTGTCCCTGTGACTGCAGTACATTACTTTCTCCGCTCACCCTCTGTGATGGGAGTGGTGACACAGGTCCCCCTAAGTGTAAAATGAGATAATGCATACACAGGCGCCTTCTCTGCACCATCTGGGGTGTCCTCTCTGGTCCCTGCAGCTCGTTCCACACCTGAGGGTTCAGCAGAGGCTGCCTCAGCAGCAAGAGGCCACACACACTCCTGCATGACACACCACACGGACTCTTGCAGATCATGCCACACAGACTCCCGCAGGTCACCCCACAGGGACTCCCGCAGGACACACCACAGATTCCCGCAGGACATGGCACACGGACTCCTGCAGGTCACGCCACACGGACTCCCGCAGGACACACCACAGATTCCCGCAGGACATGGCACACGGACTCCTTCAGGTCACGCCACATGGACTCCCGCAGGCCACACCACACAGACTCCCGCAGGTCACGCCACACGGACTCCCACAGGTCATGCCACACGGACTCCCGCAGGTCACGCCACACGGACTCCCGCAGGTCACGCCACACGGACTCCCGCAGGACACACCACAGATTCCCACAGGACATGGCACACGGACTCCTGCAGGACACGCCTCCTAACTTTCCATCACCTCCCAAAGAAAACTCAGTTTCCTTCCGTGGGGAGGATCCCTCTAAATCGGGCGCCTTGGTTTGTATGTAAATGTCATCATTACGATGTCCAGGGCGAGGTCTTCAGCTGTTCAGAGACTGACGGACACGATGCGCTTTCAGACCAGTGCTTTTTTTTAATAGACTCTTTGAACATCTCAGCACCTTTCTTTCGTGCCAGCTCTTGACGATTACTGACACATTTGGCCATAAAATGAAACATGGAAATTGGCAGTCAGTCGTGGTATTAATTCTACTTCACTCTGACTCATCAAAGATGAGCGGGATCATTAGCAGCAGGATGGTCTGGGAGGGGCTGGGAGCGAGGGATGCCGGGCGGGTCAGGACTCCTGGGCAGGTCTGCGCTCTTCCAGCCTCTCCTTACCTCCTCGGCACCTGGGTCTCTTCTTCTGCACGTGGGGTCAATAGTCACCACGCAGCCCTATTCTGAGTGTTCTTTGTGTTCTGGGCATGTGCCAGCCACTTTGTATCCACTATCATCTTTAATCTGCACAAAATATTACAAATGGGGTTGATCAGCCAGCAGAATAGGGGGTCTTGTAGAGAATGTGGTACTAGAGCGGGAACCTGTAGGGTAGAAGTGGGTTAAGACAGGGGGGCAGGCGGGCACAGGGGCTGGCTGTGGGCAGGTGGGTGCAGGGACTGGCTGTGGGCAGGCGGGTGCAGGAGCTGGCAGTGGACAGGCGGGTGCAAGGGCTGGCAGTGGGCACGTATGGTGCAGGAGCTGGCTGTGGGCAGGAGGGCGCAGGAGGCCGGTGAGGCATGTGTGTGAGCCAGTCTGTCTAGCCGAGGATGGAGAGTGAGGATGAGGAGTGACAGGAGGCTCTGATGATGCGTTGCAGCTCCCAGGGGCTTTGGGGTCCCCAGGTTGCATAAGTGCCAGTCTCTGAGGTTCTCCACAGCGGGCCCTGTCTGTCCCATCCTCTTCCAGATATACCATTTCTGGGGCCCAAGCCTTCTGCGAGGTGGGACTCTGTGGCCAAGGATTCAGTCCTACACTGTGCTGAACCAACTCTGAAGCTAGAGCTGCCCCGGCAGTCTGTCGTTTCATCTCCTCGGAATGCACCGTCATGAATTGCAATAATGACCCATTATACCGCCTCACACTAGCATGTGCTGATTCTCCCACGCCAGCGAGGACCTTGCCCCCCCCTGACTAATTCTCTACTGTGTCCCCTTCTCTCAGAATGGCGATTCAGGTGGACAAGTTCAACTTTGAGAGTTTCCCAGAATCCCCTGGGGAGAAGGGACAATTCACGAGTCCAAAGCAGCTGGAGGAGCAGAGGCAGGAGGCGCGCGGCCTGGAGATCAACAGCAAGCTGGGCATCCGGTGGCGGATCATATCCTTTCACGGCCGTGGCTCACGATGCCCCTGCTTGGGCTTTCTGACCCTGGGAGGGACCCGTGAGGGGTTAGCTGCCGCATTTGTTAAAAATACATTTTAACTGACTTCAGAGAGGAAGGGAGAGAGAGAAACATCAATGATGATGGAGTCATTGATCTGCTGCCTCCTGCACGCCCCACAGTGGGGACTGAGTCCGCATCCTGGGCATGTGCCCTGACCGGGAATCAAACCCGCAACCTCTAGGTGCATGGGGTGATGCTCAGCCACTGAGCCACACTGGCCAGGCAGCTGTTGCATTTTAGCCACAAGTAGCTTAGAGATGCCACAGCTGGGAGTGAGGGCCGAAGAGAGGGCTTTTTTCTCCCTCTCACCATCTGCAAGGCCCCCGAAGGAAGCACCGATTCAGGGCGAGGAAAGGTCTTGGGCTGGCGAGTGCTGGCTTTGGATCCTGGATTTTTTTTGTCAGTGTAGATACTCGTGTTAGTGACAGGTCCTGCTGGAATACCTTTACCTGTACACCCCCCTGTCCTGAAGTGCTCCCTCCATCTCACCTGGCCCCATGCTCGCCTCTCCAGGTCCTCAGCCCACAAGCCCCGCAGCAACGCCTGGCACTCCCAGTCCACTGGTCTCTGACACTAGGGTGCTGAGCTGTGCTGCCGGCAGCCCTGCCGCGATGAGAACGCTTGCATTGGCAGTCCCAGCCTTCCCCATGCAGACTGGAAACAGTCGGGGGAAGAGGCTCACTAATCACCCAAGCCCCCTTCCATTAGCATGACTTCTATTGATGATGACTTGCTCATTTATTTGGGTTGAAGTGGGGCTGGGTGGAGCCCCTGCATCAGTGGTTCCTGCAGAGCGTGGGCGCAGACGGCCGCTGTCCTGGGGGATGTCAAGGAGTGGTCCCCAGCCCCAGCACCCCTCCAGGACACTCATAGGAGCACCCATGAGGGGTTTCCCGCTGGGCTCACAGCCATGTGTCTTAGCTGGTGCTGAGAGCAGGATGCCACTTCCCCCCGGGTGAGGCAAGGTGATGCGAGGCTGCAGACTCAGGCTGGTGGGCTCGGGAGAGTCCCGTCCCCCTCCAGGCGGCATAGGCCCCAGTGGAAGGGCTGATGGAACCATCATTTTTTCTAAAGTACTCGACGGGGTCCTGGTGAACTTCCGTCACATAAGCAGACGGGATCTCAGATGCTGCTCAGTGGCTTCAAATGGCCCTTTGATTACAGCACATCCCCCAATATTTCACCGCTAATGGCTGAGCAGACAATGGGAGTGAAGGTGTTTGAACCTTTTGCGTTTTCCCTGCATCTCGCTGTGAGTTTCAGAGCGAGCATTCATGATTCAGAGCGAGCATTCATGATTCCCAAGACATGTAGGTTAACTGAGACGTGTGCGTGCAAATGTTTGTGAACAAAAGGCCTTGCACAAACACGGATGAATTAAATGTAATTATATTTATAATTAAATGTGATGGACGGCCAGTAAGACAAGATCTATCAAGTAGACTGGGCTCCTTAGAAGCAGGAGGGATCTCATCTTGGTGGGTCTTTTCATCCTCAGCACCCCCACAGTGTACGGACTGGGTGTCGGTAAACACCCCGTGTGGATTGGGGCCCTGCAGGGGAGGCACGTGGGGGTGCACACACCCCTGAGCAGGAGTGTAGGGAGGAGGAAGGGCTGGGGGTGCATCAGAGAGGGTGTCCCAGATAAGGTGGAGATGAGCTCCAGAGGTGGTGGGCGAGCACCAGAAAGACCAGCTGAAGGGGGATCCAGGCAGGGGGCACTGGCGGCAGGCTTCAGGGTGGAAAGAGTGCTGGACGGTGGGGTCCTGGCTCACCCGCCCCCCCCCCCCGACGGTGTGTGACAGGCTGGCGGTGTGATGACCTGTAGTGACTCCAGGTACTGAGCCTTGCCTTTGAGGCAGGGAGTGGCAAGACTGGAGGGACCTGTGGTTCCTGTCAGTCAGACACTGCCTGAGCTGGGAACTCGCTGTGGTTCAGTAGCACGGGGCTGCCAATTGTTACATATGGTGTGGCTCTGAGGCTTGCAAAGCCTGGGTTGCACGACAATGATGGCACAGTCCCCCTGCCCCAGGGTCACCTTTCCTGCCCTCCAACGGTACAAGAATAGGTTGGGGGGACAAGGATCTGTAACTTAGTTGGAAACTTAATTGCTGCGTCCCAGGTGCCTGACCAGAAAGGGCTTAAAGGGAGGCAGGATTTTCAGCACCATGGAGAGTCCCATAGGGCTGTCCTGGGAACTGGAGGAAGAGGCAGGCCCAGCGCCTGTGGGCCCTGTGTGTGGGGTCCCCACCTTTCCTGGAGTTCAGGTTTCCTGTATGTCTGCAGGTGGGGCTCCAGGGTCAGACTGCTCTGATACCCCCACTTCCTTGTGGTGCCAGCTTCTTTAATCTCTGCAAGGGCCTGAATTAAAAACTCTTTGAAATGGAAATGGCAGTCCCTACCTTTCACCCTCCATGTTCTCAAGTCTAATTTGAAAATAGTATTATGTGGAGCAGATCTGTGTTAAATGTGTCCTGCACGCACGGCCTCACTCGGGGAGCCTGTGGAGACGTCCTGCTGGTAGGAATGATGGTAGGGATCATCACCATCGTCATTATTTATTGATCTCTGGCCCCAAGTGCCAGGGTCTCTGTATTTAAGGAGGAGGAGCTGCCACTACCTTCACAGTTGCAGTCGGTGCTGGGACTGCTGCCTTGGCTGCGGTGGCGGCCGAGGAAGCGGCAGGACGCAGCAGCGTGGCTTAGGGTCGGCCGGCTTCACGTTCAGTGTTCAGGCCCAGACACAACACTGCTTGGGTGGCTCCTGGGGCTGAAAGGGGGTGTGGAGGCAGGTAATTAGATTTATTAGCTCAGCTGTAGAATTCCATGGCTCACACCTTAAAGCAAATTAATATAGAAATATGCTCCGGGCCCGGTTCCCAAAGCCCCAGAGCCGTTGGCAGCTTTGCAGCGGCTCCCACTCTGACTCGCTCCTCCAGCGAATCACTGCCAAGCTCCTCAGTGGGGCCGGCTCGCGGGCGCCGATCCCCTTCTGCAGGCTCCGCGCTCGACCCCCTCGAAAGCCAGGTGTGATTTCTGTAGTGAGAGGGGGTAAGATGCCCCGTTGCAGAGCCTTAACTTCAAACGAGGATGTGGACAGGCGACGTGGGCCCCCAGTGGCACAGGACAGGGCCAACTGGCTGCGGGGTGCAGAGCGGGGCTGGCGTGGCCTCTCCCAGGGGAGGCTCCCTGAGGACAGCGTGGCTGTTTCTCCGGAGTCCCCGCAGGCCCGTGGGAACTGAACCCCCGCCCCTGTCAGTCAGCCACTGGCTGTGGGCTGTGTGGAGGTGGAGGGTGCTTTGTGGGCACTCCTGAGAAGAGGGGGTGGGCCCCCTGGCAGTGGTGGAGCCCCGAAGCCCCTGGTCCTGCCCTGTCCTTAGTGTCAACTGTGCCTGTCCCGACTTAGGCCAGGGCAGAGGCCACACAGGTCATCTCTGAGGTCACAGACAGCCAACCCCCAGTGCCCGACAGGCCTCCCGCTGGGTTGGCTCCTTGTAAGGAACAAAGGCTTCGGCTTTTCAAAGACGACAGAGCCGACGGTGCCGTGTCACCACAGGTGCTTGTTCCCCCTGTGGGGCCTCTGCACAGTGACACCCTGACTGATTCGAGGTATCCTCGATGAGGCGACCTGAGAAGGGGAGGGCACAGCCACAGATGGAGCTGGCCGATGCCACGTGTCCCTCGCAGGCTGCTGTGTCGGGGACCAGCCTTAGCTCTGCATCCGGCCACCTCCAAGAGTGTCCCAGGCTCTGAGATGAGTCACAGTGCAGGGCCAAGTGTGCAGCAGTAATGGTATCAGCTTGGCACACAGCCCCATGTGTAATGAGGTAGAGAGCATTTCATCTGGAAAATTCTTCTTAGGGAGAGAATTATCTCTGGGAGAAACACTGATAGATTGCTGTGGCAGAGTTGGTCCCTGTGGCATTTGAGGCCACAGAAATGCTGGCCGTATTCCTGAGGGTAGGGGACACGGGAGGGGGAGGAGGAGAGAATGAGAGAGTGGGGTTAGTACTCCCCATGGGGTAACGCTCACCCCCGCTGCCGGTGGGTTACACTCACTCCCCAGGAGCCTGAAGGCATGCTGTTCTTCAGCCCATTTTACAGATGATAAAACTGAGACCCACCCCTGCTCACCAGTGATGGTGCCAGGATTCAAAGCTAGGCCAGGAGTCTCCACATCCCCTACTCAGCTGCCACGTGGCACTAAGAGGAGGAAGAGCAGAGCCCATTAGGGGCTTCATTTCCTCAGGGCCCTCACACCGCCCCGGTTCTTAGCCTCAACCCTGTCCTAGTCTACCTGCCGATACTCGCTCACACCATAGAGCCCATCTGTCAAACTCGCGTAATTACACCACGAGGCAGAGCTCACACAAGAAGCCAACGGGAAAGCACATTTGTCAGAAACGCACCTGGTGGGTGTTTATTGAGGAAGACACCCCATTTCTGGGTCCCCAGCGAGGACACTTGGGGGTCACAGCGATTGCTCTGGGCTTCCTCACCGCCATGGCTTCCTTCGCCGGGTCTGTGGTCGCTCAGCAGGTCTCGGGTGGTTGGAGGAGGGCATGTCTGCATATCTGCAGGTGGTTTCCTGTCTGGGCGTCTGTCCAGAAACTTCTAGCGCTACCTCTCCCGTCCCAGGGCCCAGTGGGAGCTACGTTTTCCTTGACCGAGTCTCACCCTTCGCTGAAGCGCACGGGTGAGGCCAGTGTGGAGGGCGTCCTGAACCAGCTGGCCCTGGAGCACCTGCAGCTGGCCCCCCTGCAGTGGGGTGAGTACGCCCCACCCGTGCCTCACCCTCGCCCTGCTGTGGGGCCGCCCTCGACTGAGGTCACCATGGGAACCTGGGGGGGGGATGGGGACAGGGGGACTCACCACGCTGCCAGGCTGGTGTCTGTCTCACCTGAGTGTCTTCACAGCCAGACCTGTGATCAGATCAGTCCCCAGGTGTGAGGTGCGCTTGGTGCCCCTTGGTTCCAGGTGCTGTGGAGTCCCCATCTTCCTCGCCTCACCTGTCAGATGCGCGTGTCTTCTGTGGTGGGGGTGGACTCTAAGCAACTGGGGAGGTGGGGGAACAGGAGTGTCACCTCCTTCCCTCCGTCCCCTCCTGGAGGAGGTGGCAGCTTTCCATGGGGTCAGCGGGGAAGAGCATGTGTCTGGTGAACACCTAGACTCCGCTCAAGCTTAGGCACTGGGGGCCGGCCTGGGACTGCGCGCCAGACACTGAGTCTGGTGCCCTGGATAGCGGCCGTCTGTGCTTCTAATAGCAGCCATAGCCCTCGGCTTGGAGTGAGAGGCTTTCCCAGCTGATCCTGCGACCTGCTCAGGGATGAATCGGAGCCCCAGCATCTTGGGGCACGGAGGGTGCAGCACTGGAGCTCAGCCCTGGCTCTGCTGCATCGGCCTGGTGTGGCGTCCAGCTTCCTGAGCCTGTTTCTCCTCTACAGGCTGGGGATGCTGAGGGCACCAGGTCCTCCTGGGGGTGGAAGATGTGCTCTGACCCCACCATGCCCGACCTCCCAGAGGTGGGGGTGGGTCTGGGTGGTGGGGCCGCTGGAATCATTGTGGAAAGGGGTAAGCAGAGATGCTGGAGGGGGTCTGGGACTGTAAGTGCCTTTGGAAGGCAAGGCAGACGGGACAGGACTGGTGGCTGGGCTGTGAAGTGCAGGATGGCACCATGCCATAGCTGGAGCTCCCTAGACGTTCCTGTCTCTGTCCCGCACCTGGAAGGCTGCCCCTCCAGGTGGGAGGACGGCAAGGGGGACCGCAGAGCCAGCATACTCTCCGGTGGCTGTTTCTAGTTGTTTCCATTGGTACCAGGTCCTGGGGACTAACGGGGCTAAGTGATTTTTACTCTGCTCTGAAAGCCCTGCCACTCGGCCTCCCACCGCTGGTCACACTTCTCCTCAGTGCATCAGGGATTGGTCTGTGAGTACAGATCAGAGGCTACCTGCATTTTGGAGAGGATATTTTCAGTACATGTTCCCCAAATAGCAACTGGGCAGCTGGCACCATGAGCTGGGTCCCGAGCTGTGTGTGTGGGCAGCGATCCTTCAGCGTGAGGGAATGCTCGTTTAGGAGGCAGTGATCACGGATGCCTTGTGTGGTGGCACCCACGGCCCTACTTCAGGGAGAAGGGCACACCTATACTTTAGGGGAGCAAGACACGATGACCAGATTCTCCACAGTTTGTGCAACCCGTAAAGTCTGTGAGGTTGTCATTGTTACTCTCTTTTCTTACAAATGAGGAAACATACTTGGGGGTTTATGTTGCTTGAGGTCACATGGAGCTGGTAGATTCTCTGATTGATGGGTTTATCCACTCATTCAGCAAAGAGCTATCTATCCACCATCCATTCTGCACCAGGCGCCATACTAAGTGCTGGGAACCAAATAGAAGTCATACTCGATCCCTGATTTTAGACACTTCCAGTCTGATGTGGGTGGGGGACCCGGTCGGTCACCGACCACCCCCCACAGCCTGGCGTGCACGTGAGCAAGCTCGTGCGGGTATCCTGGAAGCAGAAGTGAGAATCGGCTTAGAGCCCGCTGCCCGCAGTGCCTTGTGGGGAAGCCGCTGAGCTGAGGGCAGGCATGTGCCCTCTAACCCCACACGGGAAGGGGCAGGCAGTGCCTTTATTCTACACCTTTGCTGGTTCCTAGTCTCCCCATCATAAACATGGTCGCAGCAAGTGTCCCTGTCCACAGCCAGCCCTTACAAAAATGAGTCAAGTGGGAAGATAATTACTTTAAACATAGCAATCTCTAAAAATATCATGTTTTTTAAATATATATATATATATTTTATTAATTTCAGAGAGAAAGGGAGAGAGAGAGAAGCATCAATGATGAGAGAGTCATAGATCGGCTGCCTCCTGCTTGCTCCCACTAGTGGGGATTGAGCCTGCAACCCGGGCATGTGCCCAGACCGGGAATCGAATCGTGACCTCCTGGTTCATGGGTCAGTGCTAACCACTGAGCAACACTGGCTGGGCAAAATCTGTTTTTGTACCACATTTGATTTCCCTCTTCTAGATACATATTTTTAACATCCTCCCACATTTTCTCCTTGCATTCTCCTGGCTGCGTTGTTTTAGCATTTGATCTCCTATTTGTCTGGACTTATTGAGGTCTGAGGAGTTAGGCACGGATCCACCCTTTTTTTCTCTCCTAGAAATAACCATGATATTGTGCACAGACTGCAAAAAAGTTGCAAGTGCGCTAGTGAGATTGATTTTCTGAGCTGTTTTAGAGGAAGCAGCTGGCCTGATGCACCTTCGTCCCCAATCTCTCCTGTGTCTTTGCCACCACTGAGGGCATGTCCTACATGACCACACACAGCTGTCAGGCCAGGGCGTTGGCACCAGTGCCAGCAGCTAACCTCTGGACCTACCCAAGTGGCACCAGTTGTCCCGACCGTGTCTTTTACACCTGAAAACCCTCGGCCTCAGACAGAATCACTTGTCGCACTCAGTTACGTGTCTGCCCTCCTGGGTCTGAACACTGCTCTGTCTGTGATTTTCGTTCCTTCAGACAGAACCCACCATCCACTGCAAGAATGTCTCTCGGCCCGCGTGTGGGTCTGGGCCCTGGCGATGCGATTCAGTGCCCACGTCTGTGCCAGCGACGCTGCGTCCTCGGCACGTGTCTCAGGTGCCCCGCCGGGCCTTGTGCCCATTGTCAGGGATGGCTCTTTGGGGTCTTCACCCTCCGAAGCTCCCCTGGCTCTGTGAGCAGTAGGTGCTCTGTGGGAAAGAGCTTTGCGGCTGTGTAACCATGTGACTCCTCCCTCCCTTTGTCCATTCACTTACGTTTGAGCGGGTTCTCAGTTCCTGTTGTGCTCAGAGGACGGAAACGTTGCTGTTGTTTATTTATTGTGATGCTCAGATAGTCTCAGAGTCAGCCAGCGGGAGCTCCTTCAAGCTGACTCCCCTGCCCCCGACGCGCCTCCTCGCTCTGTGAGCCCTTCCTCACTTCCGGGTATAAGATGCTCCAGCCTCATCTTGCACCCCCTGCCACCATCCACCTTCCTGGTGTGTCGGTCCCTTTAGTGAAGACTGGTCTTCAGCAGCCAGGATCCAGACGGGAGGGAGGCCCTTCCTACTGGGGAGCTGTTCCTTCCACGCCATCTCAGAGGCCAGGGCCAGGAAGTAGACACGCACTGATAAATGTGAACACCCCCAGCACCTCTGTCCTCCTATGGACACTGACAGGCATGGTCGCACACCCACCACTCACTCCAGCCGATACCACAGGAGCGTCCCGGTCCTCGCTCTGCTCCCATCCTGCCGAGGCGGCATTCATGACAAGCAGAGCAGGCACTGATTTGTCAGGCCCCCCAGGTGCCAACCACTGTCCCCACTGGCCCTTCCTGCTCCAGGATCTCAGCCCCTCTCCAAGATGCTGGCATCCTGCACTGATGGCTTTACTGGGCAGGTGCCCCCACACCCTCCCTGCCACCCTGTCACCCCCACAGTGGCTTCAGAACTGAATTGCCCAGAAAGCAAAGTGGCCTCTGGGCTGTCACACCTACCCCTGCTGGCCTCTCGCCCCTCCACCATGCTTCCCATCTCTGCCCAAGCTCTTCCCCCACACAGCGCTGCCCGTGTTCTCTGGGGCCTGGGCCCTGGCCAGGCTCGTCTCTGTCCCTTGCTGCTTGCTGGTTGCATGGGGCAGTGCTGGCGTCGTGCCACTCTGGGTGTGCGGAGGCACAGGCTGCAGGCAGGACTGTCTCTGCTGGTGCAGCATTGCTCACTCGGGGTCACCCTTTTGGCTGCAGAACCTGCAGCCGTGGCTCGAAGGAAGCATTCAACATCCCTGCCTCCTGAAGCTGCAGCACGCTGTCACCCACCCGCCCCTTCTATTTGTGGAGCCTGAGCCTCATGCAGACATTCTGGGTGCTCATAAGAGCAGCAAGCCGCGCTGATGAAGTGTCTCTGTGGGTCATTAGGGCAGTGAGCAGCACTGATGGCTGCTTCTAAACATGGAAATGAGGAAGGCTTGAGCCGGCAGAGGAGTGGGGGAGCTGCGTGTGCCGTGAGCTGGCCTCCAGCAAGCCATGGGGTCGCACAGCCATGTGGGGGCATCTGGGCTCAGGTCAGTGCTACCTCCTGAGTATTGCCAGGGACAGGCACTGGGGAATGAAGGGACCTGAGGTGCCTCTGCTCCAGCCCAGGAGCAGCCCCAGGCTCCTGGCTTGGTGTGGGCATCTCAGACAGCAACAAGGTGGGAATGCAACAAGGTGGGGATGCTCGGGTGCCTGTCAGGTGGACTGCTGAGCAGAATTCCTGGAGGCAGCTGTGTGTGAGGCTGAGAGTAGGGGCGGGATTTCAATGTGCAGAGCAGGGCAAGGCTTCTAGATGGGGACAGCAGGATGAGCTGACGCGGGAGGGGGACCCACGTGAGTGTGTGGGGTGGAGTATGGAGTTGGTCCTGGTGCGCAGTGTGCCTGACCTTGGCAGACCGGGTCTCCGCCTTGCTCACTGGCTCTCATTGGGGCAAAACCACTGTTGCTTCTCAAATGTTCATCGCACTCTTCTGAGTTCAGGCTCCTGTGGGTGCAGAAGGAAGGAGCTGACCCCTGGAAGTGGGGTCCCACACACCCCCCACCCACAGAGTTGCCACATCTATAAAAGCCTGACAGCAGCGGCAGAGAAAACCAACCAACTACAAAGCGCCGGCCAGTCCCGGGGGAGGTGGGGCTTTTCCTTGGTGCTCATGGCAGGTGCGAGGTTGGGCCATGAGAATGACCTGCAGGCTCCACACAGGGTCTGACCCTTGCTGCCTGGTCCTTATTTGGGTCAGGAGTGGAGTGGAAGCTGCGTGTTTGAGCACGTGGTTGGACCTCAATGTGGGCCTGAGTGTTGGTGATGTGATCATTCTGGAGGAGGCAGAGCCCCACCTCTCAGAGACCTGGACAGATAATATATATCTAAAAAGGCTAAGTGACCAACCGTCTGTCCGACCGAATGACCAACCGATACATATGACGAGCACTGGCGATTTAAAAATAAATGTTGACTCCCACATGCGCTGTGTATATAAAGCTCTTGCTGGTGCCAATCGCACACATGTTTTTATTTTATAATACTATATCATATATACTACTAGGGGTCCAGTGCACGAATTCATACACATTGAAAGGAAAGTAATTAGAAGAAATATTTTAATATCGCTATTCGCCCTTTCTCTATAATAGAAGTGTCCACCAAATTCATGAATGACAATAACAGATCGAAAGACACATGTGCAATTGGCACCAATGAGAGCTTTATATGTACTGCGCATGTGTGAGTTAACTTAGCCTTTTATAGATATAGAATAAACTTGCTTATTAGACCTGCTTTCTGATTTAGCTAAACTTTTTCCAGCCCAGTGAAGCACCCCAACTTCTCTTTCAGGTAATTGTCACTAACACAGCAGTAAATACCAACACGAAGCAGATTATTATTGTAGATCAAGCAGGGAGAACAAAGAGTAAAATATTGAGTTGTAGCAGTGTTTGACTGTAATCCATGCAGTGAGAAAACCTGAAGTCATTGTCAAGGTCCATCATTTCTCACTTCTTTTCAGTCGGGTCAAGTTTCTAAGCTTTCTAAATCTCCCTTTTTTTCTGGCTAATGAAAAGAAAACAGGATTCCACCAAGTCTCCTATCTACCTACTCCAGGACTTCTGTGAGGATCAAATGAGATGAGACACTGGAAAACGCTGCACAGACCATTGGTTAAAGTGTGAAAGGTTTCCACCTGGCTATAAAGCAAGTTGTGTTCTGGGGCTGAAGAAACTGTAAGAAGGCTAGTCATTAGGGAAAGGAAGCTGGTGTTGCTACGTGATGTCATTACCCGGATGGATACTTAGCATATTAGCCTTTTATATATATAGTTTTTGACGTCATTTATTTGCAGTAACATAATTACTGCACAAATCTTGCTTCTAATTAATTTCCTTTCAATGTGCACGAATCTGTGCACTGAGCCACTAGTGGTATAATTGATGTGCTTGCCTTGGAACACTATGCAGTGTGTGCACGGATGACTGATGGCCTAATGGGAGGAACCAGTGCTCATCTGGGGGCTGGGCTGCCACAAGGGTGGGCAGAGGCCAGCGGGCCCGCCCCCCCTCAGGGCTCCATGGCACCCCCTCTGTTGAGCATGTGAGACCCACCACTGCCCACAGGGCTTTGTGAGCTCTAACCAGGAGGAGAAGAGAGGGGTGCATTAGGGCAGCATTCATTAGGCTCTCACCGTGAGTTGAACTGCCTTATGAGGGAGCTGCTGAGATCGCTGGGACCCTGTCACTGACAGAGGCTCAGAGGGTTCGGTTCCTTCCTAGCCACACAGCTGGGAAGTCGAGGAGCGGGTGCCTGTCTCAGCTGCCCTTTACTGGGGACACTGTGCCACAGGCTCCCTTGTATCCTCCTGCCCTGACATGGAGGGCAAGGCCACTGTGAGCACCCTCACCCCAGGCAAAGCAGGGAGTACCCACCCGGATCTGACCCTGTGCCAGGCTCCTTTTCAGAGCTACAGGCATCGTGATTGGCGACCCCTGTCATCCGAGGCCCCAGGAACAACACCGCCCTGTCGATTCTGACTCAGAGACAGTGTTGTGGCTTCAGTCCTTGATGTTCCAGAGTTGGGTGGGGGGTGGGGTGGAGCAGGCAAGGATCAGAGAACATATTCAGGGCTGGAGCAGCTCAGCCTGCAGATTGGAGCTCAGTGAGCCTGGGCAGCTGGTAGGAGGGGCAAATTTCTACTCCAGCGTGCAGGACCACGCACAAGCTGATGTGTGCATTGCCTGCTTTCATTGTTTTATTCAGATAACCCTGTAGCAGGACCATTTGCCCTGAGAATAAGACAGAGCAAAATGAAATGATAAACAAACCCCCGAATACTCACATTGGCATATTTATTAGGTAATTATATGTATTTGTGATATGCATATGTGTATATGTAATAATTATCTATGATTACAATGATTATATGTAATGCATATAACATAAAAATATTAAACACTTATATAGTCATTACAAAGAGAAATAACAAAACCAAATCGGAGACCTTTGCTTTATCTTTAAAGTCACCCTCCATTGCCTTCAGCTCTGCCATTGGGCACCTGTCCCTCAGGGATTCCCGCCACAGGCTCTGCCCTGGGTCCCCAGAGCGAGCCCATAAGCCGAGTTCTGCGCCCCTGCTCCAGACCCCGGGCTGGACCCCTGATCCCAGTGCTGGGCCATTGCAGACCTGGGAGGAGGCAGTTGCAGCTTCATGGGCAACCTGCCTCCCAAAGCGCCAGGCTGGGGCCGCTTACCTGCTCCCTTGCTCACCTGTTGTCTGCTCAGCAGGCGTTCCGAGAGTTCCGCTCTGTGTGTGGGGCCTCGGGTGACCTGGGTCTGTGCCTGTCCCTGTATCTCTGTGAGGCGGACAGATGGCATCACTAAGAGACACAGGCGCCCTGGCTCAGGGACACCTGCTCTTCCCGGAGTGAGCGAGGTCTGGAGGCGCCTCCCAGTGACTGCGCTCTGATCTCGCCACCTCCGGCTCCTGATCCCATGAGGACTGGCTGCACACCTGGTTCTTGCCACTGGAACGGTATTGATGGGGGCCCAGCATGGGGAACCCTGGCCGGCCAGGCTGAGACAGGCGAGTTGAGGGTCAGGGGCCTTCCCCAGATTGCAAGTGACGTGCCCCCGTGCTGGTGGGGCAGGAGCTATGTACTGCCAGGCCTCGGCGTCCCTTCGGAACCATCCGGGCAGGACAACGGGGAGCACATTTCTGGCCTGGGAAGAGGGCACTCAGACGTGGGCGTGGCCAGGACCTGAGGAAGGCAGTTTGTCCACCTCCCGGGAACCCTCTCAGCTCAGCTCCCTCTCCAGAGTCCCCCCTGTTGTCCGGTTGAGGATGATGCACTCAGGGCTCTGTAACCGAGAATGATCCTAACTTCATGACGCCTGAAGGGCAGGTTTGCTGTCCTTCCCTGGTCTCCGCGCTCTGCTCTGGTGGGCAGGACTGAGAGCGAGGGGTATTTGGGGCTCCCAGTGGCTCGTTCATTTATGTTGGGACCCAGCCACCTTGCCACAGAAGGGCCCCAGGGACCCCCGTCAGCCAGCAGCACCTGCAGCTCGGGGCCCTCAGGCATTCCTGGAGCCACGTGGGTTGTCACGTCAGTCACTAAGAATCCGAGTACCCGGTGCCCAGTGCCATGACGACCACGTCTCCTCAGTGATAATCAGCGTTCATGGGATCGGTCACTCAGCAAATATTTACCTGGTGCTGTTTGCTGAGCCCTGGATGGCAGCGTGGCCTGCCCCCGGCTCAGTTCTCCAGGAAGGACAGCCAGACCCATCTCTAACCCTTCCAGGCGCCTTAGTGTGTGTGTGTCTCTTTCTCGGGGCTCAGGTGGCCCAGACCAGCCAAAAGTTGTCTTTACCTTGTTTTTAAGGAGAAATGGCAACCCAGCTGAGTCTCGGGCCTGCGGCTGCAACGCCTAGACGCAGCGCAGACAGAGCAGCCTGGGTGCAGATGGCCTGGGGCTGGTCCTGTCATGCTCTGTCCTTGCCAAGTGCCCTGTGAGGGGGACAGTGTGGGGAGGGTTGTAGGAGACCTGCCCATGCCCAGCCGGGTCGGAACCAGAACCCCACCCTCCGAGGTTGGAGAGGCCGGGCGACTTTTCTCCAGGAGCGCTTTCCTGGCGGAAATCCCGTTTATCCAAACAGTAAATACAGTTTGTCCAAGCCGCTGGCGAGATGAGGCCGGTCCCCTGCCGGGGACTCGGGGTGGGCTCTGCTTCCTGTCGCTTCGCGGCGGGCTTTCTAGGGACACTTCTGCTTTTCAAAGTCTCCAGTTCCCCCTCTCATGTCTCAGCAAACCAGCCAGGCTCGGAGTCTCTTCATTTCACTCCAGCAGCGCTTATCAATCTTCCCCTTAATTAAAGAAAGCAGACTTGGCACCGGCGTCTCTTATCGGCTGCCAGCTGGGCGCCATCGGCTCACAGTGGCACCGTGGCCTTTCCCGCGCTGTCCACTGAGCTCCCCAGGGTTATTAGTCAGGGTGTTCCCTGGACGTAAGATAGATAAATGAATGGATGGGAGGGTGAGAGGGTTGGGGAGGGAGGGAGGGAGGGAGGGAGAGAGAGAGAGCAAGCGAGCAATGCCACTGGCTGCAGGAGGGCGATGGCGATAAGATCACAGAGCCATGGAGCGAGGAGCTGGGAGGGACCTTCAGGATGCTTCAGCTCAGTAGCTTTCAAAATTCATTACTCAAATGTAGCCCTCCATGTAAAGCAACTGAAAAGCAGCTCTGCTCCACCTGTAGGGTGGGAGGCCAGAGGAGCTGGTAGGGAGGTGAAGACCAGTGCTCTAGGCTGAGGCTCAAAGCGGGGAGAGAGAGCCTGGCTGGGCTGGGGAGGCACCAGCACCCCTTGCCCACCAGGTCGGAGGAGAGTTCTGAGGAAGCAAGGCAGACGGCCCCTGCTGTTGGAGAATCTTGAGAGCTGAGAAGTCAGTCAGGGGAAGGGAGCTTTAGGCTTCAACAGGGCCCTCTGCTCAGGTGTCACAGGCTGAAACCAGGTGTTTCTTCAGGTGAAGGTCTTGCCTGGAGCTTCTGGGAAAATGCGTTCAGCTCATTCCTGTGGGAGGGATTGAGGTCCCATTTCCACGCACCTCTAGGAGGGCGGGTGGTGTGCGCTGCTCACGGTCTCCCCGAGGCTGGCGCCTGCACGGTAAATGCCCAGGTCTGTGAATGTGTCGGGGAGGGAGAACCCGGGAACAGCGGCATGGCACGTCAGTGTGGGAGCTGCAGCTGCTCCCAGAAGCTCTTGGCTTTCGAGGCCCCGACGAGCTCTCCCCAGCATCCTCTGCGAGCAAGTGTCCCCAGCCCTGTCCCCAGAGCACCTGGCTGAGCACAAACAAGCCAGGACACCCATTTCCTGGGGGCAGAAATGACCTTTTCCTGAGAAACTGTTGTGGAAATCAAATTGCCATTTTTATTGGGAATGTTAATTGATCCCACAGGGATGGGGGCAGAGGTTCTTGGGTTTGAGCTTCAGATCTGGGAGGTCTGAGGCCCAGCTGCTGCCCAGTCCTGCAGCTCTGCTGGGTGCCCACGTGCAGCCAGCCTGCACCCTGGGGCCCCTCTGCAGCACGGCCCTGAGTGATAGCACATCCATCTCGCCCTGTCCCCTTATGCCTGCACCTCCAGCGTTTCTCAGCGCTGCGTCAGTCCCCACCCTGCACAGTCCCGCCGCGTGGGCAGCACCTCACCCCTTCCCAGCTGCCCTCCAGCCGCCTGTGCCCATTCAGTCACTGTGTTGCTGGCACAACAGAGCAGACTCGTAATTCAGATCCAGGACCTCCTTCCCACAGTGTGAGGGGCGCTCCTCCCCATGAAGGGGCACGGGAGTGGGCAGGGATGTGAGCTGTCTGGGGCCTGGCATGGCATGTCCTTAGCGATGGCTCTCTCAGCCATGGAATGGCCTTGCTTTGAGACTCCGTGGGGACAAGGCTCGGGCTCAAAGTCAGGCTGGTTCCCTTCCAGGCGAGGAGAAACGAAAGCACAGGCCAGCAGGAGCCCGTGCACACATGTGCACACATGTGCACACGTGTGCACAGCGGCACCAGCCCTGAGAGCCACGTGTGGAGCTGAGTGGCCCTGGGCACGGGAGCAGGTAAACAGGACGAGGTTTGCGCACCAAACTGGGCGTGGATATTGCTCAGCACAAGAGGAGCCAAGTGCTGAGATGCCGAAGGCGGGCGGGCGCACGCTTACATGTCCTGCTGAGTGAAAGGAGCCAGGCCTAAGGCCTAGAAAGTGACACCCTGGGGCTGTCTGTGTGAAACCCCAGAGGAGGGACTCTGAGACCAAAACAGACTAGTGGTTGGGGGAGGGGGGAGGAGGAGGGGGTTGGCTCGGGGAGGTGACTGCCTTTGGGGATGGGTTTCTTTGTTGTTGTTGTTCCTCTCCCTCCCCCCTCTCCTGTCACTCTCCCCTCCATATCTCCTCCCCCCTCACCTCACTGCTGCCCATGGGACAGGGTTCTGTGGGGGATGGAGAGGTTCTGGAATTAAGAAGTGGCGATGGCTGCACACGGTGAAGTCACTGAAAACCATTGCGTTGTGCACCTTAAATGCGTGTATTGGGTGGCATGTGAAATATATCTCAGGAAACATGCTAACAAATAATCATGAAGTGTAGTCAGGCGAGACCCACCCTACCTTTGCCAACCTCGGGCTCTGACTGTATGAGCTTAAATTCCCTTCGCCTTGCCATCCATTCTCTTGTGTGAAAAGGAGACTCTGCTGCTGCACTGCGCCTGCCCCTGCACCCCTGCTGGTGGGGGGATTCCCGCACAGGGGCCCGGCCAGGGGAGGGGAGCCTCCTCCGAGGGTGTGACTAGCCTGTGCGCTTGCAACCAGAGTTCCCTGGCCTCAGGCAGAGAGGGACTGGGTCAGAGCCCGATGGGTGCATGCCACCCACCTTTGTGCAGCCACCTTGCTCTCTGTCATTAGTCCCCCGGCACTGTCACCTGCAGCACCTGTTGCCAGGTGTGAAGTGTCAGGCCCTGTGCTATGCACTAGTCTCCGCGCAGATGTTCATGGATGTTACATGAGGAGATGTTTGTAGGGCACCGGCGGGCACAGTGACTGCTGTTTTAGAGGGGACTCAGGATGCCAGTTCCTGTCTCTCCCCACTCCTGTGGCCAAGGTCAGGGCTGTGGGCACAGACAGCCTCCTGAACGTGTGAATGGCTCCTGGCGCTGCTGTGGCCCCAGGAACGCTGGTTCCTTTTCATGTTGGCTGAGCTTTCTGACTCCATGTCACCTGCTGAGAGAGTCCAGCCTGCCCATGGAGACCCGTGGCTTCTGAGGCCCCCAGGGCCTCTTGGGGAAGCCCAGTCCTTCAGAGAGTGGGGGTCACCTAGCAGCAGGATGTGGCCTCTGCACGGCCTTCTTTGGGGGCCCTCCTCCTGCCTTCCAAGGACAGGGAGGACTGCCTTTCAGCTGTGTCCCTGGAGACTGAGTGGGTCACCCCCAGGACAGCTGGGCCCCAGCATCTGAGTGACCCCCAGGACCCCCACAGCGCAGAGCTGGCTCTCAGCACCTAAGCCCAGGGCTCTGCTCATGGGCTGCGTGACAGGGAGTGTCCAGGGCAGGCCCCTCCCCGAGCCCATCTCCCACTTGTGCCGAGGACAGCGGGATGAAGCCGGGCCACCGGCCGCCTCCCGTGTTGGGTCGGCTTAGTCGCCGGTCACCATGGGCTGATGACCCAGCACCGTCCACACACGGGGGGCCGCTCCCTCCCGCCGTTTGGAGGGTCATTCTCAGGGTGGTAATTGCTCGCGCTTGGCTGGTCTCAGTTCCGAAGGTCGGCCTCCCACCTGGCGTCGCGCTGGGCCCAGGAGCGTGGTGATCCCGCTCACTCCCAGCACTTTAACTGTGTGCTGCGGGTTTAGGGCAGCGCGGATTATTTTGAGATAATTGAAAAGGATGCTTTCAGATGCTAACCGATGGCTGTAAGTGCTCATCCAAGTGTCCACTTACTGATGACTTCACCCTCCTTGCCCCACCCACCTGCGGCTGTGATTACGGACCCTCCCAGCCGTCCTGCCTGGAAATGAAGCCGATGAAGCTGCAGGCGGCCCACGGGAAGCTGTTGGGATCAGGGACAGAGGCAGCTTGAGCTGGGGGGCCCGGCGTCCCATGACCGCTCCTCCATCTTCCAGGAGGAGTTTGAGATCTCTGTCTTGCCCACACACCTAGCGCCTGGGAGGTACTCTGACGGCCACACAGTGGAGCAAGAGGTGCCACGGAGCCCCGTAGTCCCGGAGGCGGACTCGTATGTTCTCACTGTTCCCACCTCCTCCTGGCAGGCTTGCTGAGTGACCGGCCAGTCCTGGGGTTGGAGCCCCTCAGCCAGGACAGGCCCTGCCCTCTACCTGCTGCCTCTCCACACCCCGGCCCTGCAGACAGAGTGTGGGGACAGAGACCAGGGCTCCCGAGTACTGGCTCTGGTCTGTGCACCTGCCCTGTTCCCCACTGGAGGGCAGAGCAGCCCTGCTGGTGTCACTGGTCCTCAGGTCACCGCTGGTGGCCCCGAGGCGGTGAGGCGGGCTCTGAATTTGATGAGCGGAGCGGGGCTCTTGGGCGCCAGCCGGCAGAGCCCTGGGTTCATGGCTGAAACAGGACTAACCTTCTCTGGGGAAATAGGCTGTGCTGGGGCCTCATCGCAGGCATGGCAGCCGCTAATTAGGAGCAGATTCAGTCCCCGGCGTCCTCGCCGTGTGAGCCGGTGCAGCGCTTGCGCAGCACGCTGTCCACAGATGCCCTGGAAGCACCTGCTGTCCCTGCTGGGCAGCACCACGCCCCGTGTTCCCGGGAGCCAGGCCTCAAGCAGCCATTACCGAGGGGGCTGGTCCCACCCAAGGCCCTGCCCGCTGCTGGGGGGCGGCCCGGGAGAGGGTGGAGCGGCCGGCTGAGCCCCTGGAGGCTGTTAGTGACATGGGTGTGTTGGCTGTGAGCTGCGAGCTCACCAGCGAGGCCACCTCTGTGTGCTCTCAGCTTTGCCCCCCTTCCCCGTCCACCTGCCTCCCTGGGGGGCCGGGTCAGAGGTGTGCGTACCTTCCATCCCAGCCCAGTAGACTCGTGAGCAGACACAGGGCAGAGGCCACAGGGATGGCCAGCAGAGGGAGGTCTGGGTGCCCGTCGGCAGGGCCAGCATCCCCACCCCCATGGGCCCCTGCCGGCTGGGTGAGTGAGGCTTCACCCTGACTCCCCCCCCCCATCTCTGACCACCTACCGTACGTGGGCACCAGGGCCCTGCCCAGCAGGCCTGTTTCCAGGTTACTGGCGATGACGGGCAGAGTGCAGGCCCTCCTGTGTCAGTGTGGCTCGGCTGGGCTGAGGTGACGTAGCCTGAGGGGCATGAGGCCGAGTCTAAGCAGGCGCGGGAGGGCGGGCCTGGGGAGGCGCGTGATCACGTGCTAGTGTGGATGGGCAGCGCGCAGCCCCAGCTCCCTCGTGGGCCTCCGGTCACTGTTGGTGACCCCATGGTTCGTGTGCGTCATTGTGCCCAGGAGGTGTCTCATCTCAGAGAGGACCGGGCAGTGTGGGCCCTTGTGAGAGAAAGCAAGGCTCTTCGCTTCGACTCACTTTCAGGGCACGTGGGGGGTGGGAGGGCAGGACCAGCACACGGGGGGCCGGGAAGGCAGGGGGCACTTTGTGGGTTGATCTGCTCAGACATGTGGTGGGCTGACCTTGTGTAGGGCCAGTGGAGCGTGGGCACAAGGGAGCGGGTTGTGGGCCTTGAGCTCTTTCCTCTCAGGGTGTGTGTGTGAAACTGCCTGGTCTCCTCCTCCTCCTCCCCCTTCCTCTCTGGGAAGAAGGTTCTTTCCTGGGTAAAGGCGGTGAGAATGGAGTCCAGGCGGGGCCCCACCCAGGACAAAGCGCCATAGCCACCGCCCTGCATGTGAGTGGGGCTGCCCAGGACCTGTGGGAGGGGGGCTGGCGTAGGAGTCCCGGGCCTCTGCTGTCCTCATGGATGGGCTGGGTTTGGGCTGGGAGAAGCCCTCGCCCTCTCCGAGCCTCAGTCTGGGAGGGAGGGAGGGAGGGTGGGAGGAGGGAGGGAGGCCGGGAGAGAAGGCTCCTGCAAAGCAGGTGCCCGAGGCTGGCGACCTGGAGCTTCACCAGGCGGGACCACATGGCCTGGGGACATTCCGAAGCCAGGGGCAGCTGGTGTTGGCAGTGGGAAGGTCCGAGCGGGGACTCCCTGCTCCCCCAGCAGCCGTCTTCGCCCTGATGGTGAACGGTTTTGACAGGCCCAGCTATTTTTAGAAACCGTTCCCACTGCTTTTCCCTGTGGGAAAAGAAAGCCAGTTACATTTTAAATTAACCCACCGCTTGCCCTTCTCTGGTGCACACCAGCCACGGGGCCACCCGGGTGTGAGGCGAGCGGGAGGGCGGAGGGGCAGGCGGGCAGGGTGTCCAAGGAGGGGCTGCCCTGCGGCAGCTGGGCTCTGGCAGGGGCGTGCGCATCTGTGATCTGGGTGACAGGCCCATCTGGGGCCATGGTCACCGCGTGGTTCTCAGCACAAGCTCAGAGGACCAGAGCTCTGGGGTGGGGGGGGCGGATTGGAATTAGGCTGCCTGGTCCAAGTCCAGCGCCCTCTGGACCCGTTGGACCTGGGAATGGTTGGCAGCAAAGTAGTGCCCCGGTCCCCACGGGAGTGAGGGTGAGCGCCCACAGTGGGTCCTCCTCTCCCTGCCGAGCCTTCCCAAGCTCTTCTGTGCCCAGTTTATTGGGAGAGAGGCAGGGTCAGGGTTCTCCCCTGCATTGCCGGCAGACCTTGAGGCCCAGTCATGTCCCCTGAGAATGAAGAGTCTTATGATTTTCCAGTCCGAATGCATTTTTCTCATTCATCCCAGTGCCACGTGGCATTCGTTTCACCTGCTCTGCGGGGAAGGGCAGCATCGGGCTCTTACGAGAAATGTGGGGTCCGTGGTTTGCAGAGCTGCTGCGGTCACGCCGAGGGAGCTCCCGTCTCTTCCTGGCTGGCTGGGCGTTTTTATCGGGAGCGAATGTGGCATCATGCCATGTGCTTCCTACATCTACTGAGACGATCACACGTTGTTGTTGTTATTTTTTAAATTCTTAACGTGGCGAGCTGCACGGACTGGTTTTCAAGTGCTGAGCCATCCTTGCATTCCTGCAGTAAACGGTTGGTAGCAGTGTCTCACCCTGTTCGTACATGTTGGGCTCCGTTTCCTGAAGAAGTTTTGTTAGAATATCTCCCTTTGTGTTTGCGAGGAATGCTTGTCTGGAGTGTGACCCACTCTCGGCATAGGCCTCAGGATAAGGACGCCAAATGAGTGGGGATGTGACTGTCTGGAAGCTTCTCTGTACAATCGGGATCACTTCTTCCCCACGTGTTCGGTGGGCTCCCTGGTGAGGGAGCTGGGCCCAGAGTTTCCTTTGCGGGAAGGATGTTGACTACAACTCAGTTTCTTCGGTGGATAAAGAAGATGCAGCGTGTGTCTCCGTCAGTGAGACTTGCTGGTGTGTCTTTTAAGGGGTCTTCCCATTGCATCTAAGCTGTTACATTTATTGGGATCAATTTCCCATGGTATTTCCATTTTCCTTTCACCATGTGTAGGACCTGTGGTGACATCACTGCTCTTTCCTGGTATTGATCCTTTGTGGCTCTGATCACTGTGGCCAGAGGTTTACTGATTCTATTGAGCTCTGGGTTTCATTGATTTTTCTCTATTGATTTTCTGACTTGTATTTCATTGATTTTCCCATGGCTGTTTATTATTTCCTTTCTCTTTCTTCCTTTGGATTTGATTTGTCCTTCTCCTCATAATCTCTTAAAGTGGAAGCCAAAATCATAAATTTGAGGGTTCCTCTCCCGATACATGTGTAGTGCGATAATGTTTCCAGCAAGCGCTGCTATTGGCATCTCACCAATGATTTCATGTTCACTCTGTTCAAAATAATCTCTCTTTCCCCACGTATTCTCTTTGACCTGAAGGTTACCTGGAAAGGGGTGCTCACTCTGTAGATATCTGGGGTCTTCCAGGCCTCTCTCTCTCACTGGTTGCTGGTGTGGTTGTGGCCAGAGGGTGCGCTGTGTGTGACGTGAGCCTTTCCGTCTCACCGTGGAGAGCGTGGTCTGTGTGGTGAATATTTCAGGAGCCCTGGGAGCAGCCTGTGCTCTGCCCCTAGGGTGGCACGTCCCATATGGGTGAGTCAGGCAGCTGGGTGGGTCATTCAGGCCTGTTAGGCCGGGCTGACTCCCGCTCACTGCTGAGGGAGGCTACGGAAAGGCCAGCCTGCCCCGCTGCAGCTGTGGCCCTCTCTGTTTCCATTGGCTGCTCCATCGGATTGGACTTGACAAACCTTGGGGCTCTATTATCAGGTCCATACACAGTTAGGGTTCTTTTTAAAATATATTTTTATTGATTTCAGAGAGGAAGGGAGAGGGAGAGAGAGGTAGAAACATCAATGATGAGAGATAATCATTGATTGGCTGCCTCCTGCACGCCCCACATTGGGGCTCCAGCCCACAACCCGGGCATGTGCCCTGACCGGGAATTGAACTGTGACCTCCTGGCTCATAGGTTGACACTCAACCACTGAGCCACATGGCCGGGGCCACATCTGGGACTCTTCCAGCCTTTGATGAATGGCTCCTGGTAGTTAGGAAGTGGCCTCCACAACTTCCTGGGAGCCGTCGCTCCCACGCGACACAGCGGCTCCTGCTTACCTGGCAGCAGCGTTAGCAGGGCATGGCCTTCTGCTCATGGTCAGTTTTAACCTGTTGTTTCTTGATATTAAAAATGCGTTTCTTAAGAGCCACATGGACTTGGCTCTTGTTTTGGTTTTATCTTGACAATCTCGGCCTTTTGTTCGGCCCATTTGCCTCTTGTCTGTCGACACTGAGTGTGACTATTGATACGTTGAGATTTAAGTCTCTGATCTTCTGTCTGTTTTCTGTCTGTCCCAACTGGTCTCTGCTACAGCTTCCTCTTCTACTACCTTTGCTTAGAGTCGCTGGGTATTTTCATGATCCCACTTTAAAAGACAGAGTATTAGGCTCAGAGCAAAATGGAGCAGAAAGCACAGAGAGGCTTTATACCCAGTACCCCCTGCCTCCCTCCGACAGCATCCCCTCCAGAGGGGTACGTTGTCATCATCAGTGACTACATGGACATCGGTGTCACCGGAGGCTGTGGTGTGCTTTAGGGGTCGCTCTTCGCGTGGCACATGCTATGGGCTTGGACAGATGTGTGACATGGACCCAGCCTCTGTCGACCTACCTGGTCTCGCTCTCTTCCTTCTGGCATTCTGTCCTGTACACCCAGCTGCCTTCGTCTGCCTGGACTCCCAGCGTCATCTCCTCAGCTCCCAGAGTCCTCGGGCCCCCCTGTGGTCTCTACTCCCCGTGTGATGCCCCAGAACTCTCCCATGGCTGTGGGCCAAGGTAACCCGCCTCCCCCTTTGCTCCTCATCCTCAGGCCCCTGCGCTTGGTTGCCTGAAGGCCAGTGTCTGAGAAGCACTGTGCCCGCGTCTTGTCTGTGTTTGGTTGGGTGTGTGTTTTTCTTTGGGGGGGGGTGAGTCTGCCCTGTGACTCCCCTCCAGCTGTGGGAGGTGGTTTTCCTCCGGCCGCAGTGCATGTGGGTGTGCAGGAGTCTCAGGGCCAGGATGGCGCGTCTCCTGGTGCCAAGAGGAAAGCCATTCATTCGCTCATTGGATCCTTCAGGGAACGCTTACCGCCCGGCCTGGAGGGCCCAGTGACTAGTGCGCTGTTTCCTCGGGGTCCTGTTTGGAGCCAGATCCAAGGACTGTTGACAGCTCCCTCAGGAAGCGTGAGGAAAATAAAGCCCCGTCACCCCACAAGCAGACCTTCCCTGAGCACGGCGCCTGCCAGGCCCTGCTCGGTGCTGCCCGGGGACACACAGGCCACAGGTGTGCAAACTGAGGCTCAGCGTGCCCTGCAGAGCCTGGCGCGGAAATCCCTGGACACGTGGGCCTATGTGGTTTGGACCATGAGGCAGGAAGAGAGCGCCTCCTGGAGATGGGGCCGGGGCTGCATTTGGACAGCTGAGCCAGGCAGGGGCAGGAGGGGACGGGTCGAGATGGCGTGCTCAGAGGCAGAGGAGGCTGCGGCAGAGCTGCGGGCTGCAGAGGTTAGGATGTGTGGCGGAGAAAAACACCCTCAGACGGTCATTTCTGTGGACTCAGAGACGTGACGGACTGTTGCTTTTATGGCCTGAAAGTCATTTTGGTTTCCCTGAAGGAACTTGATGGTCTTTCTCAAGTAAAAGTTTATAATTACTTTTGTTGGCTTGGGAGTCTGTCCTACACCGCGCCCTTAAGCCCTGCACACACACATGCCTTTCCATGACACAGATGTGTACTTTCTGTGAATGCACACGTGCCCACACTCTTGTGCACACAGGCAGACAGACAGGCAGGCGGCCCTGACAGAAGCCACTCTGGAGGCCAGTTCAGCTCCGCTGTGGAGGTTAGCTGTGCTTTCCTAATCGGATGATTGATTTTGTGTTTAAGACCCTATTTCCTGAATGACTGTTACACGCCCCTTTCCATTAAGGGCCCTGCTCGCTTGGGGAAATGGGCCTCCACCTTCGCCTGCGCTTAGACCGGCCTCTCTCTGGCCACAGGACAGCCTGGTCACCCCTGTTGTGAGGAACGGCCCCGTTTAGTCCACTGGCCCTGCTGAGCAGCTTGCCTGGTGCCACTGAGCCTCCCTGCACCCGGTCATCCCATGGCCTGGCCTTCATGAGCCAGCGAGTAGCCTGTTGGGGAGAGACCTCAGCTGGGAGCCCAGAGGGGCCAGTGTCCGGATCCTGAGTCCCCCTTGAAGGAGCTGAGGTCCTCCTCCTGTCCCCCGCTTCATGGTGGTGACACCAGCACCTCTGGGAGTGCCTGGTGAGAGGAGGGGCTCAGGTTTCTGGGGGAAATTTCAATGCATAAATGGGGATGAGGACATTCCACTAGGAACCCCATCACCAGGCCTGGCATCGGGGCCAGGAGGCAGACTGTGGGTCATGCAGGCCAACAGTCAGGACAGACAGTGTATGGCTCTGGAGTCTGGGGCTTCCCCCGTGGGGCTGTGGGAACAGAGAGGAGCAGCTGTACTGACATCCCAATCCCTGTGGGAGCCCGTTTGGAACCAGGCAGGCCTGATGGACTGACAGCCAAGCAGTGTGGTCACAGGGCGTGACCTGAGCCATGGCCACCTGCACCCCTCCTTCCCAGACGTGCTCCTTCCCCCCAGCTGGCCCCCTCCCTCCCAGACGGGCCTCAGCCCTCCGCTTCCTGGGCGCAGGAGCAGCTGGTGATTTCTAGCCCCGAACGACACGCTCTGGGCCCAGCCTGGGCCAAGAGCCCTCGTCTCAGTTTCTGGGAAAAGCACCTTTATTAGCTTGTGGAAAGGGGAAATGTTTACCAGAAAGGAAGGCACACAGGAATGAATAATTGCAGCCCGCTGCTTGGTCCCCAGAGAGCAATATTCTGGTCTCTTGCTTTTATTAGAAAAGCGAGCCAAAAAGAGAGCCACCGGAACCGGGAGTGGGCATCGTGCTGGGTCCCCCCCCGTACGCGTTGTGGCTGTTGGCCGCCGGGCCGCAGGGGTGAGTGGAGAGAGGCCCACGCTGGCCCTGTGCCCCAGCCTGCAGCCTGCCTCGCTGTCGGACGGTACCCAAGGCCGCAGGGCGCCGTCAGGGTGCTGCCCTCCTGACCGACAGACTCTGTCGTTGGCAACTCAGTTCTTAGTTGCTCCTGGGACATGTGTCTCTGGCCGGGCAGGGTTGGGCCCAGGCAGCGGGAGGCAGTTCCCCGGCCCTGTCTCTTGCTGTGGCTCAGTCGGGCAGCTGCTCCCCTGCAGAGCTCACGGCCCTGTCGGAGAAGGACCATCTCAGTCATTACTGCTGCCAGTCCCTCGAGGTGACAGGAAGACGCTGGCCTCCCTGCAGTCAATGCAGGGAAGCCCAGCGTCCCTGTCCGCTCAGGCCCAGAGAGGCCGAGGCAGGGAGCATGGCGCCATCCGAGGGGCAAGTCCAGGAGGCCCTGGCTGACGGCCCCAAGAGGAGGTGGCTCAGCTGGATGGTGACATGTCTGAGTTGACACCACAGGTCAGGCGAGGCCACGTGCAGTCGAGAAGGTGTGTGCACACGTGTGCATGGCCACGCAGAGGGCCCAAGGCTGACCAGCTTCAGCCCCATTGCCCCCCGCCCTGGCCTCTGGCCACCTTCCTCTCTCTGCTGGGCTGCTGCTCACCTACCACCCGCCTCTCGGCATCACTGCCCAGGTCTCTCCAGGCAGCACCCCGAGTGACCCCTGCACCCGTGAACCAGCTGTCACTTCTGCTTAACCCCAGTGACTTCCGATCTGCCTGTCCCTCCCGCCCTGCCCTCCAAGGCCTCTCTCCCTCCCCCACCACCCAGGCCAGCCCGGAAAGTGCCACCACGCAGTGTCCTGTAGCGCCAGCCTTCCCTAGTAGTGGTCCAGCACTGCCCGCACCACCCTCTCTCAGAACCAGGCCCAAGTGTTGCCTGCCTTCCCCACTGTACTTGCCCCGTGAGCAGGCGCTGTGCCTACCTATCCACTTGGTTTCTCTCTAGAAGGTTTGACTTCTTTCTACAGGAGCCCCTGGCACAGAGGGGAGCTGGGTGAACCTGGCATAGGGGGAGCTGGGTGAGCCTGGCACTGGAGGGAAGCTGGGGGAGCCTGGCACAGGGAAGAGCTGGGCCATGGGGGCAGGTGGGATGCCCAGGAGGCCCTGGCAGTGACGGAGCATGGCGCATGGCAACCATGGAGAAGAAGGGTGTGGGAGTGGGCAATTGCTGCCCCGTTGACCGAGAAGTCCATCCCCAGGCTTCCCTCCACCGTCCCTGCCTCAGTTTCCCTTGGGCAGTCTGCCCTTCAGGACTCATGATCTCCCACCTGCACTCTGCTGAGGGGAAGGCCTCAGGACAGACTCCCCCAAGGTCCTGGGGGCCTCACAGCTGTGAACTCCGGGAGATTCATCTTCATTTGCTTCATTGCAGTGGCCGCGTCAGCACTAAGGCCTGTCTGGCATTTACTCTGGATTTTAGTTAAAACCTATTCAAGCCGCCAGCCTCTGGAGACACAGAGGCCGAGACCCAAGTGGGCAGGCCCTGAGCTGGTGCAACAGCCTCCCCCAGCACCACTCGCCAGGTGGGCACAGTGCGTGGGGCTGAGGGCACGCTGCCAGGAGTGAGGCCTGGCCATGGTGTGGGAAGTGGCCCAGCAGGCAGCCTGGACTGGGGGTGCTGAGAGGGGAAGCAGCCTTAGGCTAGGGACGGGCTCGTCTCAGCCCCGCCCCCCTCCTCCAGGAGGTGCTCTGTAGACACCCTTGGGCTCGCCGGGGCCCTGGGGACTCTGAGTGTCACTGGGAGAGAGCAGGGCAGATGGGGGGATGGTCATGGTGCAGGGTGAGGGGAGCCCTGAGGCTGGACCGGAGTGGGGTGGGCGGTAAGGGTAGCTCTGGGGACTGAATGGGGTAGCCATGGAGACGGCTGCCATGAAGAGATTTGGGGACTGTCGCCTGGGTCCCTCCTGAAGCTCATCTGGGCTGCCTCGTTTTTGCTGATGTCCACCTTCCCCTCCAAGGAGACATGGAGCTTCCACAATGAGCTTCCACAGAATTGAGTTCCTGAGCCCCACCTGGTGCCCATCCCACCGAGAAGGACTCAGAGGCCACCTGGGCCCCCAGAGCCAGGAGTGGCCGGGCCGTCTCACCTCCCACCGAGGGGCTGTCCTTCTGCTCAGCCACTCCCCAGCAGGGGCACTTCCTCACTGTTAGTGCCTGGGAGGGAAGGGGAGATGGCACACGCTCCGTCAGCCTCTCCTTCCCACCTGCCCGTGAGTGACTCACCTGGGCTCCTGCACACATGTTCACACACATGCACACATGTGCATACATGCAGGTGTGGGGCTTGACTAACAATCCATTTCATTTGCACCCCACGCGGTTTGGTAAGCAGGCTATACATAGGCTGGGAGGCTGGCAGGGTGCAGTTGATAGCCATTAGCGCCGCCTCTAGGCAGCCAGCGCCTCCATCCCTCCGAGCTGGGCCCCGAGGGGCTGTCACTGTCAGCTGAGTCATCTTGCAACCTGGGGCCTCTGTCAGCATCCTGGCCTGCTGACCAAGAGGCGGGAACTGTGTTTGAGGACACACCTGACCAAGATCAATGGGGCGGGGGCAGGGGGCGGTCAGCCCTGCAGGCCTGGGCCCTCATCTGCACACCCGCAGGGTGGAGTCATTGATCTGCAGACTGTGTCTGTCTGCGGTCCTCAATGGGCCCTGGGGGCCGAATCAGGAGCTGTCCTCCTCACCAGCTACTCTCACGGCGTCTGCCTCCAGTCAGCACCCCTCTCCTCCGCACCCCGCAAGGAGGTTTTACCTGGTCAGCGAGAACCCTGCAGCTCCGCCGCGCCCACCTCAGGGGCCGGGCAGGCTAGTTTCCTCCCCTCGGATGTCTGTTGGTTCAGAACACCCACGGGCGTGTATGAGCACACCTCCCTCCATGGAACCTGCCGGCTCCAGGCTCGGGCAGGTGCCCACTGAGCCTGGCCCCCCTGGGACCCCAGGCTCCAGCCACCTACTGTGCCAGCACCAGCCACACTGGGTCAGGGCCCACCCTGGCCACACACTTCCACTCTGTCACCTCTTCAAAGGCCCCAGTTCCACACAGCGATGGCCGGGGGCGGGGGGTGTCAGAACCTAGTGTATGGATTTGGGGAGACCCAGGTTAGCCCATAGCATTAGATTTGACGCACACCAGTGTGCCTTTAATACAGGCTGTTACAGCGATAAGAATAAAAGTGGATGATGCGCTCTCTGTTCAGATAAACCTCCATCGAGAAATTTTTTAAAATTCATGCTCATTTAAAAAATAACAATTATAGGTAAATACAGAGATGCTAAATATCAGCGATCACCCGATCGCCCAGAGGCGTTAACCATTAACAAACGGGTCTGTGGTTGTCTAGGTTATTTCCTATGCACAGCGGACCCTGAAACGGCAGGCCTTAGGGGTGCCAACTCCCACACAGTCGGAAACCCATATATGGAAAAATAAATGTAGGCTCCCCACCCCCACCCCCCACTTAGCTACTGACAGCCTGCTGTTGACCGGAAGCTTACCAGGAACACACACAGTTACCACAACTGTGTGTTCTGTGCCGTGCACACTGTCTCGCAGGGAAGCGGGCTAGAGAGACACTGTTACTCAGAAAACCACCGGGAAGGGAAAACGCGCTGCCGTCTGGGCTGCATCTATCGACGCATTAAGTTTCTGTCGTCGGTTCACAGACGAGATGAGAGAGTGTGTGGTGGACCCGCACGGTTTGAACCATGCTGCGCAAGGGTGGACTGTGCGTGTCCCAAACACCAGACCCACCGGGGCTGTGGGCGCAGCTCTGCGTTTCCCCGCTGGGCCTGGTCACCGGGTCACCGTCTTCGCACCAAGCGTGCACAGGTCCGAGGCGTGCGTCTCACGGCTGCACGTACCCCTTTATCCAAGTGTCCCTAATTCCTGTGGCGCCCCTCTGTTGGATGGGGCAGCTGCAGGCGCTCAGGGTTGCAGGCCCAGCCTCTCCTCCCGGACAAGGTTCTGCGGTAGGACTGCGAGTCGGGGGTGGGGTCTGCTTTCTCAGGGCTGTTTGCTCCTCACACAGAGATCGCCCTCCATTAGTGTAGCAGCTTTCAGACACCAGGAGTCTCTGGACTCTTGCCAGCAATAGCTTTTATTTTCCCTCAAAATCTGTCAGCAGCCTGGCCAGGTGCACACTCTGACGGCGGGTGTGAGAGATTTCCCACCTGTGTGTTGTGTGTGTGTCGTGTGTGTGCTTCCTCCTGGACCAAGCATCCATCACGCCCGCCAGTTCCCTTGTTTCTGCAGGATCTGGGCCCAGCCAGCCACACCCACCTCCCCACCTCCCGCCTGCTCCCATGCCTCCTGCCTCTGGAATCTCTGCCCGCCCCCAGCACTGCCTGGGCTCCCCCCGGGCCCATCTGACCTCCAGACGGGCCCTGGTGAGGACGGGCACCTGCGGGCCAGCCTGCAGCTCTCTGCTGGTGCGGGCAGGAGAGATCCGGCCCTCCTCTCTCATGGCCCCTGGCTTCCTCTCCCTGCGTTGTCTGCACACGGGGCCAGGTGGGCACATCACAGACTCAGAAGTGCCCCGGAATGGCGAGTCCTCTCCCAGGCCGTGGTGGTCAGTGGCAGAGTCCCGGCTCGTGTGATGGGACTCCGAGATGTGGCCCTGAAGTTAGTGTGACCTGTGAAGGGCCTAGCCCAGCGGTTCTCAGCCTTCCTCATGCCGCGGCCCTTTAACGCAGCTCCTCATGCGGTGACCCCGCCAAAAAGTTACTTTCGTTGCTGCTTCATCGCTGTCATGTTGCTGCTATTATGAATCGTCATGTAAATACCTGATATGCAGGATGGTCTTAGGCGACCCCTGGGAAAGGGTCGTTCAACCCCCAAAGGGGTCGCGACCCACAGGTTGAGAACTGCTGGTCTAGACAGAGCTACAGCTTGTTTGCACCAGCCGCGACCCGGTGGAGGCACCTGGCGTGGAGCGAGCAGCCCGCATGCGCACTCTGGGGACATGCAGGGCTGTCGGGGCAGAGGCCCCAGGACCACCTGATGCGCCCTTCTCGCCCTGCCCCCTCAGGTTCAGTACCCCGAGGACACGCATCCTGTGCAGGCAGACAGGACAGACAGCCTGGTCTCGGGCTCCTCCTCATGTCTCCTCATGTCCCTGCTTGGGGCCAAAGCGACTTGACAGCTCGTGAAGAAGAGGAATAGCAAACATTGCGCTGATTGCTTTGTGTTAGATGTTGTGTCTGTGAGCACCACTCAGTGATTGTTTTGTGCCTGTCACCCTGTGGGGGTTAAGCTCTCCCTGCCGGCCGGTGTCTGGCCTTAAAGGGGCCAGCGCTGGTTTCCCAGCTGCAGTTGGGCGCTGGAGAAGGCTGGCGGCCGGGCCCTGATGGGAGCAGCGCAGGTGCGTGTGCGCTGGGCCTCGGACAGGTCCAGGGGCGGGTGTAGTTCAGAAGCCTGGGTGTGGGCTCTGCCTTTGGAGGACATTCCTGCCTTTACACTCTCCTAAAGTTCTTGCTTCTGGCCTCCAGGCACTCACCTGGGGCCCAGCGCAGGCCTGGGTAACCCCAGGAGCCTCAGGGCTGGGAGAAGAGGCCAAGCCCCCCTCCTTCAGAGGCCGCAGGTCTTCTGCCCGCAGGCGCCCTGGCCTGCCCGCCTGCTAGCAAACACTTGTGCCCAGAAGAGGAGGGAGGTGGAGATGATTGAATTATTGAAGAGAACAAGCTGTTTTCAAGAACCTGATTTGCATACGGCTCTGAATATGCTCATTACAGACCATTCTTCCTGGTTCCTAAGGCAGCAGCCCTGCCCCAGCCAGCCCCCTAGTGCTGCTCCTTTGCAGGGGCACGTGGAGGTTTTCCTTAGCCAAGACCCTGTGCTCGTGGGCATCCCCTCTGTTGGGCGTGTGGCAGGGCCCCCTCAGGCGGGGCCCGGAGCGAGATCAGGTCTTGCAGGTGGACAAGGCTGTGTCTGCTCCACCTCAGAATGCCACCCATCTCTCCTTCAGGTCTCATCTGAACTCAGCACCAGGACATAAGCAGAGGAGGGCGGGCACGGAGGCAGCAGGGAGAAGTTGTGCCCTTGGCCCAGGCGGGGTGCAGAGCTCAGGGCTTTGGAGCTGGAGACCAGAGGGGGGAGGGTACAGGCTTTGGGGAGCGGCTGGGCCTGGAGAGTGAGTCCAGAGCTGGGCTGCTCAGCGGTTAGGGTAGCTGTCAGGCCATCCCGTTGGGGAGGGTGCCTCAGCCTGGAGCCGGGATGGGGGTGGGGGCAAGTTTGCTGCTTTGAGGGAGCCCTGCCCGCACACCTGTCACCTGCTGGAGGTGCTCAAAGGTTGGGCTCCGTGGGTCTGGAGTCAGAATAGGGATCCCAGCCCCGGAGGAGGCGGACCCCATAGGAGGGGATGAGAGCTCCTGCCACGACGTGGCGGGGGAGCAGCGGGACTGCCCGCCATCACCTCCACCCAGGACTCTGCTCTGAGCCACGGATTTGCAGCTTGAACGCGGCCTTCCGGTCGTTATGGAGACGGTTTGTGAAGTTAGGGGGAGAAGCATGATTTCGATCGCGTTTGTTAATTTGGTCTGTAGCTTGCGAGTATTCAGACGTGGGGCAGGTGGTTTCCACGAGCCTTTCCCCTGCCCCTCAAATGGAGTGGGTGGCCTGGTGGCCTGTGTCTCCTCCACAGCCACCGTGGACGGTGGAGAGCCAGCTGGCAACCGCGTGTCGGGACCCTGGTCCAGTCCAGGGCACTGCTCTGCGGCTGAAATTACTTTCCTGCTAATTAAGCAGACAGCACAGCAGGCAGTCATTTCCAGGTTGCTTTTAAACGCTCCGGTTTCTCCCGGAAGCCGTGTGGTTGGCTCAGAGCGTGAGCGAGAGCGCTGCTGCTCGTTGGATAGCCAGAAGCTGGTCCCATCACCTCAGCCACTGGCGGATCGCAGACTCAGCCCTTCATGGGCGTTCGCTGGGCGCAAGTCCCCCTTCTGTGCCTCCTGGGAGACCCGCGAGCTCAGTACCCTCCCCTCCTGCCAGTGCGCCGCCCTGCACGCCCCTCTCACTGCACTCACCCTGCATCGTGGCCCAGCCTGTGTGCCACTGCGTCCCTGGACTTGCAGTCAGACACTCGGCCAGGCTCCAGAATTGATCCCTGCTGTGGGTGGGTGTGCAGGTGGCTAGATGGGTAGGTGGGTGGATGGGTGGATGGAAGAGAGGGTGGTGAGAAGGTAGATGAGTGGGTGGTGGGTGGATGTGTGGACGGATGGATAGGTGGATGGGGGGTGGATGGATGAACAGGTGGATGGATGAGTGGGTGGTAAGTGGATGGGTGGGTGGATGGATGGGTGGGTGGGTTGATGGATGGATGAGAGGGTGATAGATGAGTGGATTGGTGGATGAGTCAGTGGGTGGTGGGTGGATGGATGTCTGAGCGGTGATAGATGAATGGATTGGTGGATGGGTCAGTGGGTGGTGATGGGTCAGTGGGTGCTGGATAGGTCAGGGGGTAGTGGGTGGGTGGATGGACAGATGGATGACCTGCGTCTAGTGGTGAGTTTGTAATGGCAGAGACAAAGAAAATGATTCTTCCTCCTAAGTTGGGACACAGGAGCCCAGGTCACTAAGCAGGTTAGAAGGGAGTCTTGGGGGTCACTCTAACCGGGGACCCCACAAAACCAAGACCAACACCTTCAGTAAGCAAAGTGGGGGAGCCTCCCCCTGTTGCCAGGGATTATAAGCTGGTGTGAAAACAGGTGGGCAGTGTGCAGCCGGGAAGGGTCTGCGGGTAGACTCGGTGGGGCTGAGCCTGTTCTGAAATCACCTGGCCCGATCCTCTCATGTAACAGATCGGGGAGCAGAGACTCGGGGTGGGTGGGGGGGTCACTGTCAGTTCACAGAGGGGAGACAGCCCCTCAACAGAAAACCCTGTGTGGAGCCGGCCCTCATGTGACAGGGGCTTGGGCAAGGCCGGGCTCAGGAAGCCTTCCTGGAGGAGGTGCTGTTCAAGCTGAGTGTTGAGAGGCCAGTAGGAGTCGACAAGGGGACACGTGAGGGCATCGGTGTGCTGTGGGGGACATGATGGGAGGGGCGCAGGTCGCGGGTGTAGAGAGGGCACAGCCTCAGCCAGGCCGAGAACTCTGGAGGGGAGCGAGGCCTCAGCCAGGCCGAGAACTCTGGAGGGGAGCGAGGCCTCAGCCAGGCCGAGAACTCTGGAGGGGAGCGAGGCGTCACGCTGCATCCGCGCCCTTTATTTCCTCTGGAAGCCCCTCTTCCCCGGGCTGGCTCCCCGCTGGCCTGGACCCACTGCCAGCCGGTGGGAGGTCTGCGCACCCTGGCAGAGGCCCCGTACCTTGGCCCTGCTGGGCACCGGGAACGGAGCGGGGGCCAGGTCCTGGTCCTCAGGACTCTGTTGGTGGAGGCGGGGAAGTGCAGAAGGCCGAGTTCACAGACCACGGCCCCGGGAGGGCAGGCTTCCCAGGGCGGCGAGGCTGAGCTGAGGTGGGTTCCCTGGCAGAGGCAGGGCACAGCCTGTGCACAGGGCCAGTGGCATGAAAGCAGCCGCCTGCCTCTTCCCACACTTGCTGGGACCTGACCCTGCAGGCGGGATGATCTGAGGCCGGATGACACTGTGTGGCAAGGACCAGGCTGGGCGCAGAGCCACGGGAGGAGTGGAGGGTCCTCACTTCATTTAGAGAGGCTGAGGGACGATGGAAAACGAGGACTGAGAAGATAGACGTTGCGTGGGGACAGACGGGTCATTTAACGTTCTCTGCTGCTCTCGAGGCTGTCGCTGCAGGGTGCCCAGGCAGCAGGCACAGTCCCATGGCCCCGCCTGCCTTTCTCTGGTTTGTCTTCTGTTGACTGAAGTGCTTGTCCATGAAAAGGTGGAAGCAGAGGACTTAAGAGAGGCGTGACCTCTGGCTAGCAGCGTGTTCCTCGTGCCGTTCTGTTGCTGGGTTCCCGTGCCCGAGCCAACGCCAGTTCACAGTGTGGCCCTGGGTGTGTCAGCTCCCTGGGGGCTCATGCTCCCTTCTGATGAGAGGGCTGGTTAGATGAGTGCTGGAGGCCTGCAGATGCCTGATAAGTGCTGTGACAAAGCCCTGAATGGCAGGGATGCCCCGCCCACCCCATGGCTCCACCCACATATGACCCTGCCCATCCCACTGCCCCACCCATCATGGCCCCACCCACTATGGCCATGCCCATCCCACAATGCCTCCCTCTTCTACTCAGTTCATTTAGTTCTGTCTACCAGGAGAAAGGGATTGTGGGAGGGGTGTGTTTTCGGGCCATGACCTGTGTTCTCTCTCCTCACTGGGACCTCAGCCCTCTCCAGACACATCTCCTCTGCACCCGCCAGTCCTCTGGCCAGACGCTGCCTCCTCCCATTTCCAGACAAGGAGGCAGCAGCTCTGGCTTTGGAATGGGCTCACCTGGCCCTGCAGTGGGCACCTGTGTGACCCCAGAACCCTGGCCTGGGAGGTGGGGCGCTCCCACAGGAGGGTGTGTGGTGTTGGCCATGGGTGTTTCTTCCCATGTTGAGGACAGTGGTTTGCCATAGCCCATAGCAGCCACGGCCACGCCAAGACGCAGCCCAGAGACCTGCCTCTGGGGCCGCCCTCGTGGCTCTGTGAGCTCCCGCACCTCCCCGGGGCTCTCCTCCCTGGATCCCCACCCCTCGATGCCTGTGCCAGGACCAGCTTGTGGTGGGCCGCTGGGGAAGCCAGGAACCTCTCCACAGAGAACCCGGGGCAGCACAATTTCCTCTTTACTCGCCTAATTTTAATTTAATTCCCTTTAATCTTTAATGGAAAGTTATAAAAGTAAATTATTTACCCGAGAGAGCCAAGCCGCTCCTCGGGGCGCTCCCGCCTTGAGGGTAATTACACATGTGGGTCCTGCGCGGCCTCCTCCCGGGGTGCTGAGGGCCAGGCTCTCTGGCTCGCACACTGATTAGCTCCCTCCATCACTGTCCCGCGCCCGCGTGCTTCTGGCAGATGCGGAGCAGGGCTCCACCTGACCGGCCCCCACTTGATAATTGCCCCGGGGCAAGACGAGCCTGTGCTCCGCCCGTGACCCGCAGACCTGGGACCTGGGATCGGAGCTGAGCTGTGCAGGCCGCCCTCCCGCCTGTCACTCACCTCCAGCTGCCTCCTTGAGCCAGCTCACCCTGCAGAAAGGCCCCTGCCCAGCCCTGCGGGGGCTCCAAGTGGGGCAAGGGTGACGGGGGAGCCCACTTCCCCAGGTGCTTCTTTGCCTTAGGCCCTTGCTCAGAACACTGTACCCCCACCTCCTGGGCACTGTCCATGCTTTTGACCTCTTTTTAAAACTCAGTACATGGAAAAGTTTAGAAACCTGGGTAAGGGAAACTGTATGGGCATAGTTGATCAGGACTGGTGGAGTGGGTGTGCGGGGCGGGGGGGATGGGGGGTGTTGGGGTAGGGGACTATGGCTACCAAAGATTCGATGGCTGTCCTTTTGACTCTGAGCTTCTAACGGCCACAGAGAAAAGGTCAGTTTCTTGACTATCATCAGTAAAGAGGGTAAGGTTGCCGGTCGGTTAAGCACTTTGCACATGCTCCCTTGGCCTTAGAGAAAGGTATTGGGTACTTGGCAGTTACGAGGTTTTGCGCCGGGTCTGCCTGTGCCACCCCGAGGCCCGCTGCCTGCCGTTGAGGAGGTGAAGCCGGGCCCACAGCAGGCCCAGCCTCCGCGCTCCCTTGTGTCCCGAGGCGCAGCTGTCTTTTCTCACGGGACCGACGGTGGCTCCTAACCGGAGACAGAGCTCCTGGGTTGACTCCCAATCCAGGCCTCGCTGGAGTCATCCTGACTCAGGCTTAGGCGCACCCAGGCGTACGTGGGCTAGACGGATGCGTGTGCCGTGAGAAATGCACATTTCAGTGAGCTTGGCCGAAGCAAAGCCGGCTTGGCGCGCTCCCTCCCACCGTTCCCAGCCGTCACCTCACTGATCCCTCCGAGTTGCTCTTAAGCCTTAAAAGTTTTTTATCCAAAATTAGATATTTGCACCTCAAGTCTACCGAGCCTCCCCCATTTCTTATAGTCACCAAGGGCTGGGGGGGGGGGTGGCCTCCCTGGGAGTCTGGGCTCCAGGGACAGTGTCCCCTGCCTGCCTTGGGCGCCAGGTGCTAAAGGACAGGTGAACTTGAGCCAGAGGTGCACGGGTCATTCCTCCTCGTCACAGAAAAGTGATTTCCATGTGACCTGGGAACCTGCTGCCACTTTAGGGCTTTCCTTTGGCCACTAAGGGAGCCCGCTCTCCTGGCTGCCCTCCACTTGCTCACCTGTGGGTGCCGGCCTGGTGGGCCTGGGCGAGTGGCACCCATGTGGCCCTGTAAGCGGCGGCCTGGATCCAGCAGGTGCGCAAGAAACAGGTCCTCTGGTCCCACAGGAACCGAGCAGTGGGCAGTGGGGCTGACTGAGCTTGCTGGGAGGAGGGGCCCTGGAGGGGGGCTGATCAGGACACACCCCTCCCGTGACTACCCCACCTTCTCCTGGGCTCATCACTCACGGAAACCTCGGAGGGAAGTGGGCATGGCCGATGGGCAGATGCCGAGGGCTGTGCCAAAGGGAAGGGCCGACATCTGTCATGAACGCAGAGGGCGCAGCACAAGCAGCCCGGGCAGGGCCGACCTTGCTCTGCGCGGACCCTCCAGGGGCCTGTCTGGGAAAAAGGGCTTCTCTAGCCCCGGGCCAGCCCCACCCCGCCCCTCCACCACCCTTCTCTGAGCTCCCTGGTGAACCCCCACCCCACTGTAGCTGCTCTTGGCCCAAAGCAGGCTGGCACCAGGCGTCCTGGCACTGGGGGCTTCTTTTTCCTCCCAGCGGCCGCAGGCCCTCCTTCCTCCTGGTGTCTATTTATAGCCCGTGTGTCTGTCGCGGCCGTGCTGTAGCATAAGCGTGGTGGTGGTTTCAGGAGGCATTCTGGGCCAGACGAAATGAAGTCCGTGACTCCGGCTGTATTAACAGTGAGGGGGAATCGGGGTGGGAGGCAGGAGGTGGGCCGTGGCCCCATGTAACGCTGTGGGGGCAGAGCCTAATCTGCTCCCGGGATGTGTCTTACATGAGAGCCTCCTGCATGAATAATCTGCTGCGGGAGAGCTGGCGCTGCCGTCAGAGACTCAGGCCAGGAAGGGGGCAGGCGGTCCTGACCCTCCAACCCTCATGGTACAGACGGGCTGGTCCCGAAGGCATCTGGGCCCAAAGCCCACTCACTCATCCATCCATCCATCCATCCATCCATCCATCCATCCATCCATCCAGTAGCTATGAACTAGAACCATAGTCTGCCTGGCCTGGGTCTCGGGGTCACGGGCAAGTGGCAGTTCTCTGGAGCTGCTGAGGCGGTTAATAGTTAAACAGGTGGTGAACACGAGGGCTTCAGAGAAGATGCTGTGGGGCACGAGAAAGTGAGAGTGTGGCAATGTGACCTGGGTTTCTTCCGTCTGACGGTTTCTAGGCTGGGCGACCCTGTCCACCCTCGGCCTGCACTCCTTGCCCGAGGGACTCTGAGCAGGGGTGAGGGAGGCATTAGGAGACAGGACTGGATGGTGCTGCCCAGGACCTCTGCAGCCTTCCCCTCCCCCCCACCCCACCCTCCACCCCCGCTCCGTGATGGGAGTAGGAGTGGGTGTGGGGAGCCATGCGGGAGGTGGAGCGCAGGGTGGAGTCTGCACCTGGGGACGGTGGTGCTGTGAGGTGCAGGCCCTGGAGCCTTCCTGGGGGCCGTTACCCTAGGACCAGCTGCTCTTAGATGTTCTCACTTTTATCCCAGTTATTTCCTTCCTGGGACGCTGTCCGAGGAACGTAAGTCTGAATTCAGACAAAGCTCACGGTGCAGACGTGGACACAGTGAGACCTGGTGCATTGGAATCTTCTGCGGCCTCTGAGAACATTCTCCCAAGGACGGCGACATGTGGGACATGCTAGGTCCTCACGGTCACAGAGAGCAGAACTCAGAATGCAGCCAGCCCCACGGCCGTTAATAAACGAGGGTGCCCAGACACAGGAGTGGTTGCCGGGGTGCTGAGAGGGCGGGGCCGGGGCCGAGGATTATTACAAAAGTGTTTTTACTTCCGTAAACTTTCCGAAGTGTTTACAGTGTGCTGTGAAAGCTCAGGATTTTAAAGAAACAAAATGTGGGGGAGGCTTGATCGCAGAAGGCGTCCTTGTAACATGGATTTGGGGGAGAGCTTGGTGGGGGTTTGGTGACTTGCAGATACACCCCCATCCCCAGTCACTGTCAGTAGCAGTGTGTGTTGCAAAGGCCCAGCCAGGTGCCACTCGTCATCTTGGGGGCCGGGGGGACTGTGGGCAGAGCTCAGCCCTTCTGGGCGGCAGTATCTTGGAGCCCCTCCTGGACCCCCAAACAACCTTGGGGACCCTCCTAGAGCTCTGGCCACATGCCTGTCCCTGCCAGCCTGTCCCTGCACGTCAGCAGAGCAGGGACTGGACTGTGCACCCAGCCTGGCACAGAGGGTGGCAGACGTGGAGGATGATGGGGTAGGGGATGAATGAACGAGGGAAGGAGTGAATGAATGAATGAACAAGAAGGCAGATGAGAAGGGAGGCCGCCCGGGCTGTGTCCCTGACAGTCTCATGTCCTGTGTCTTTGGCAGACGTGCTGGTGGACGGACAGCCGTGTGACTGCGAGGCGGCGGCCTGCCAGGTGGGCGACCCCATGCGGCTGGAGGTGCGGCTGACGAACCGGAGCCCTCGCAGCGTGGGGCCCTTCGCCCTCACCGTGGTCCCCTTCCAGGACCACCAGAATGGCGTGCACAACTACGACCTGCATAGCGCTGTCTCCTTCGTGGGCTCCAGCACCTTCTACCTGGATGCGGTGCGTGGTCGGGGAGCCCCGTGCGGCCCCAGCGTCGTGTCCCACTGGCCCCCAGCCCTCCGGGCTGCCCTGGTCCGCCCGCTCACTCTGAGGCCTTAGGCAGCTCACTTTTCTGCATTTGGAGCCCTGGGAGTGAGACCAGGGAATTGAGGCTACCCCGAGGGTGTTCAGGGGACAAGGCGGGTGTGGTGGGGCGGGACAGCTGAGGTCCCCAGTTCACTATCCCGCTGCCCTATGCAATCACCTCCTCCCTGTCCATGGTCACTGCAGGGGCCCAGGGGACCGATGGAGTCACAGAACTCACCTGGCCCCACCTCCCAGCCCCACAGGGCACTAAGCCTTCAGCCCCACCCCCACTCCACCCCACCCCCACCCCCACCTGAAGTGCCTCCCAGAATCGAAGCCGTGGCTGGGACAGGTGCAGTGACTGTCCGGGCAGGTTCGGGGTCTCCCGGGGCTCTGGGTCCCGCTGCTCTGGGCTGACCCCTCCCTCCTGCCTCTAGGTGCAGCCTGCGGGCCAGTCGGCCTGCCTCGGAGCCCTCCTCTTCCTCTACACGGGTGACTTCTTCCTGCACGTCCGCGTGCACGAGGACAGCACAAGCAAGGAGCTGCCACCCTCCTGGTTCTGCCTGCCCAGCGTGCATGTGCGCGCCCTGGAGGGCCAGGCCTGAGCCCGGGTCCCAGCCTGTGCTGTGGGGGTGCCCCTTACGGCCCCCCAGTCTTTGTTGTAGCTCCTGTCCCTCCTCCAGCCCAGCTCCAGCCCCAGCCCCAGCTCTCGCCATCCCTTTTTCCTGCAGTACCTTTGCTGGGCTGTGCCAAGTGTGGAGACATGGCAGCCTACCACCTCCCCGCACTGCCCACCATGGACCCTCTGCTGGATCCTGGAGCTGAAGTGGATGCTGCTCAACCCCAGAGGGCGATGCTCACCTACCCAGCTGGGACCCTGCACCTGGGGATCACGGCCCAGCCAGGGTGGGCTGAAGAAACCCCCAGGGCTCAGAATCCCCCAGGGCTGGCCCTTCTCCCTGAGCCCCCAAGGCAGCCCCTGTGCTAGATGCTGGGCAGTGTCTGGGCGGGACCTCAGGGACCATGGCCTGTGTGTATCTGTGTGTCTGTGACAAGTTCTGCAATAAAGGGCCTGCCTGGCTCCCTGCTGGTCCGCCTGCCTCCGTCGGTGGGCAGGGCTGTCCCAACTCAGGTGAAGGTTCCAGTGCACAGGGTTCCAATCAGAGACCCCACGATACATGGCTGGTGGCCAGGAGGGCTTGGCCTGGGTCTGTCTTGTCTCGGTGACCCACAGCCTTTCCCCATATGTGCTTCTTTGTACTGGCTTGGAACATGAGGTCCAGCCCCCACCCTGGTCCCCAGCCCCCACCCCGGTCCCCAGTCCCCAGTCCCCAATCCTCAGGGTGGTGCTGGCCATGTCAGCCTCTTGCTCTCTCTTCACCCTGTGACACTGTCCGCAGTCCCTCTGGGGCTCTGGCCATGCCCAGGCCTCCCAGGCCAGGCTGGCTGGTGGCAGGCTGCTTGCTGCCCAGAGGTGCTCGCAGGGTGCAGGGGTGCAGTCCGGCCAGGTGCAGGGCTGTGCACCCAGAGAAGGCCCTTATTCTGCTGCCATGAGGCTGTGGCGCCTGTCCTCCCCGTTCGCCTCCATGTTTCAGGCCTCGCCCCTCATGGAGCTCTGCCCTCGCAGCCCCCCCCCGCCCTTCCCTCAGGGCAGGAGGGAGGCCGGGCCTTGGCGACACCTGGCCCCCAGCAGCGGCCCAGAAAGAGGCTCAGTTAGAGGTTACACAGCTAAGCCTGCACAGGATGAGCTCAAGCAGCCAGTCTGGGAAGGAGGGTTCCCCTGGGGACAGTGAGGGAGCCCTGAGGGGTGCTGCCACAGGAACCCTGACTCCGAAATCCTCAGGGGAATCTGGGGGGAGAGAGTCCCCCAGCGGGGACAGCTGAGCTAGCCTGCGTATCCCCAGAGTTCATTCCTTGGTCCCAGCCCCCAGTGCCCCCACCCTTGCCAGGAGGATGCCTTGGGGTGTCCCTGGCAGTGAAGTCCCAGGGAATCCTGGGGCAGGGAGTGGGCTTCCGCTGAGGCAGGCGGAGTGTGAGGGGAAGAAATTGACATTTGTCCCTGCCTGGTTCCTGACCTGGAGCCGCCCGTCCCTTGGAATTCCCAGGCAATGGGAGTGTCTTTGTCCAGGGCGTGACCCTGGGTGGGCCCCTGGTGGCGTCAGGACGGGACTGGTCGCCATAGGATCAGTGTGCGAGGAGCTGGGAGCCTCCAGCCCGCCCTGTCCTCCCTGGATTGGGTTCGGGACCCACCTGCCCACCTGGGCACCTTCCACCAACACCCCTCGCCTCGGGCTTCGGGGAGCTTCCTGGTGAACGCACTCACGTTCGAGCGGGCGACGCAGGAGCACCTGCCCCCGGACCCCTCTGGACCTCATCGTGCTGCGCTCCACCCGCCGATCACCTGCATCCTTCGTCACGTCCCTTGTGGTCACCTGGGAGCGTAAGTAGGTGTTTGTCTGAGTTCTGGGCTCTGTCCTAGCCAACTGTCAGGCCTGAGGGGTCAGGGACCCAGCGCACTGCTGGCTGTTAGAAGTGGGGGGGCTGCATCTGTGCTGGCGTCTGAGCAGGGGCCGGCCAGTGGGACCGAGCCCTGACCTGTGGGTGGGGTCTGTGCCCACTCTGGTAGGAGTGTGAGAACTGGCTGAGCTGGGGACACCAGCTGTGTGGGACAGAGTGGGCGTGGTGTGCCGTGCGCAGGGGCCCGGCCGCCCAAGGGTCTCGAGATCTTATCAGCTGCTGTGGCTCCAGGCTCCACGGGAGAGCAGCCCTGAGGTGGCGGGTGGGGACTGGAGAGGACTCTCCAGCAGAGGTGGCCACAGCCCTTTGCTCAGGACACTAGAACTCTCCAGGGTCCTGTGACCGTGTGTCCATAGCTCCCAGACAGGGTTGAGTCTGAGCTGTCCCATCCTGGACCCGCCGTACACAGGTCAGATGGACATGCCAGGCAGGAGGCCTTGGGCTGGGTGGAGTCCTGTTCACAGTTGGCCTGTACACAGTTGGCGCTCAATAATGGCAGTCGGCCCCTCTGGCCAGGGTCTGGGAAGGCACCTGTGTGTCCCCTGCTGCCCCTGGCTCCCGCTGACCCCACGGCAGCCCTGACTTCTTGTAGTGCTGGCCTGACTCGGTGCATCTCCTCCGTGTTGTCTGGTGCCAGGTTATTCCTGATATTCCTCCTCCAGGCAGGGGGCGTTCAGGCTGCCGCCTCGGGGCCCCAGCCCACCCTGAGGCCGAGTAAGCACAGCCAGAAATAGGCGGCGTCCTTTCACCTCAGCAGCAGGCGGCATGGCTTTGCCCTCCTGACACTTATTCCCTTCGGGCAGGACAAGCCTGCAGTGGCCCACAGTCACCCGGCCGTCACGCTGTTGCCCAAAATTCACCTGACAGAGTGGGGATCCAGAAGGTGTCTGAGGCGCGGAAGCCCAGCCCAGCCCCTCGTCGGCTCTGGGACCTCACACTGTCATTGACAGGAAGCCGCAGTGCTGTCCTCTGAGTGATGGCAATAAGAACACTACCTCGAGGGCACTTGTGCACTAATGGTTGGACTGCGTCCCCTCAACATGCCCACGCTTGATAGCAGGTCCTCACTAACTAACGCTGGGCCTCTCCTGCCCTCCGGTGCCTCCTTGTCCTCCTGGCCACGTGCCTGACCACTGTCCCCCAGGAAGCTGGCCACGCGCCCTCACTGTTTCCTTAGACTCTGCGCAGGCTCATTTACCAGGTAGCGAGGGGCAATGTCAGGCGCTTTCTGCACAGCCAGCTCCGGGGCGGGAAGGGGCTGCCCGTTGAGGTAGTGAGCCCTGTGACGTCACGTTGAGCTATTTGCATTCAGGCCAAGGCTGGACCTGTGGACGGTTTAGAAAGACATGGTCAGGTGATGCCTCTGAGCCGCCAGCCTAGGAACCCCATCCTCGTGTGGTGGCTCGGGCCAGCCTGGGCCCTGGGTGCAGAGAGGAGGTGGGGAGCCTGTGGTCGCCTGGCCCCTGGGCCTCAGAACAATGTCCTAAAGGGGTAAGGCAAATAGTAAAGATCAAAAAGTGTTACCGTGATGGACTAGGGTACAGACTATACCTCCCCCTGAAACTGACTAAGTGATGTCACTATGGTTAGACTCAGGCATGATGCACCCGCGGGCGGCAGGAGAGTAAGAAACACCAGCCTGACCTGAGTGGGCAAAACCCCAAGAGGGAGGGGCGCCGGCTCTCCATTCTCACAGAACTGGCAAGATCGAACCACACCCACCAGGTGGGGAAGCTCAGGGGAGGCTGCACCCCATTAATTTGGGAACCCAAAGGATTCTACCCTGAGTAAGGAGTGAACTGAAAATGCCCCTCCCCTACTCGGAGAGTGGAAATAAATCTGTCCATTCTCCACGCTTTGATTCCACCCAAATTGGCCCTCCTGTGACCTGCAGTCCCAGACCATACTCCCCCAGCGCCGCCCCAAGCCCCGTGTCCTTCATTAACTGGAAAATGGTCCCAGACACCCAGCACCCCCTCCGCCACGCAGCAGACGGCTCGCAGAAGTAAACACATCCTTTCTGGAGGAAGCCACTTCTGTCCCAAATCTCCAAGGCAAATGAATAATTCAGTTTTAAAAGAAAGAAAATCATCAAACACACAAGGAAACAGTGCATCATGTGTGAGGGCAGAACAAAGGCAGCGAACTGGGCTTGAAGGAGAGCCACGCACCGGCGTCATCAGACAGACTGTGAAATCAGTGCCTTCCTGTGCCACAAAGATGACAAAGAAGATGAAATGGGTGAAGACTGAGAGCATCACAAAACAATCAAATGGAAGTCCCGTAACTGTGACAGAACTAAAATTAAATACTTAATGAGGGCGTTGACGACGGATTAAACCCCGCTCGAGGGAGACGAGTGGATGGAAGATAGAGCTGGCGACCTTATAAAAAATGCAGCGCAGGGAGGACAGGCAATATGAAAGAGACTAAAAACCCACAGCCAGCAGGGTGAGGACGCTCGCATCGTCAGAGTGCCTGGAGGAGAGGACAGGATGGCACAGAGGCAGGATGGAAAGGGACATGACTGAGACGCTCAGACCTGATGGGACAAACCCCACACTTCCGGACGCCCCACCCAGTCCACGGAGCATAACATTGGAAATACACCATGGACTCATCATATACGATTCCAAACACCAGATATGAAGGGGTGATTGCCGAGGAGCTAGAAGACAAGGCAGATCACCCTAAAGAGGGGGCACCTTGAGAGCTGGCTTTCCATCTGCCACAGCAGAGTCCACATATCAGTGGAGTGACATCTGGGTGGCACCAACACGTTCTAATAGGTGAAATGCAACTTTCTTACCGAAACAAAACCCAGGACTTTCCAGTGCCAAAGCCTCTCTAAACGGAATTCTAGAGAATAAACTCCAGGCAGAAGGAAGTCAATATTCGACAGGTGGAAATGCAGGAAAGAAGGAACAACAAGCATGTGGGTAAATCTTAATCAGCACTTACTGTGTCAGGCATCCCCATCATCAGCAATTACTGAGTTGAAACATCGCAGACTTAGTATGTATAGCAACATAACACACGTTAGTGAGGGGAAGGCGGAGCCAAGGAGCACGAAGGTGCTTTAATTTTAACTTCAACGGCTTGGGAGGAGGATAAAGATAGCAACTAGCTAGATGCAAGCTTTTGTGCTTTAGTTATGGAATTTCAATTTCTGGGGTAATCATTAAGAAAGTAAGAAAGTGCATGCACAACTTCTACACGATGCTCCTAAAAGTTAAATAAGGAAAAATAATTATTCAGGCCAAATGAAGACAAAAAAAAAGAAAGAAAAATGGACCAGATGAGTAAATGGAAATGGCAGAACAAACAAAAGTGCTACCATGGTATTATTATCTTTATGTTGTGGTTGAGAAAAGTGAAGCACAGAGTGGATAAGTAGCCAGAAGTGGTTATGAAACGAGTTGTAGAAATAAAGTATATCAGTAATTACAATAAATTAAAAGACTATCCCAGATAAAAGACTAGACAGCAACCACAAAAATCAGGTTTATGATATTTACAAGAGACGCTAAGCCAAGGATGTGGGAGGAGGTTGAAACAGAATGGTAGGAGAAGATGTACCAGAAAAACCCTAATGAAAAGAAAGTCTAAAGCAAAAAAGTTAATGACTTCTAGAAATAATTACATCATAATGATAAAGACAGTGACTTGCCAGGAAGCTATTCTAACTCCAAATACACAGGCAACCAGCAATACAGTCTCAAACACATAAAGTGAAACCTGATAGAATTACAAGGAGAAATAGACAAACCTCTTGTAACTGAAAGATTGAGGAGACAAGTGGTAAAGGTTTGAAAGTTTCAACCAATACATTTAATCTAATGGATTTATATAGAATACTTCATTCAATGGCTGTAGAAAGACACTTGTATCAACCACACATGGTGAGTTTGCTGTGGCCCAGCATGTAGTTGAAGGACTGTTATCATAAACATACGTTCTCTGAACCAGATATGCTTGAGTTAGAAATCAGTCCCAAAAAGATAATTATAAAAGTTCCATGGATTTGGGAATAGGAAACACTTTTAGATCACTAAGAGTTGAAAGAAGAAATCACCGTAGAAAGTAGGAAATACTGAAATTGAACAATAATGAAGTATATATCAAAACTGTAGGATGCTCATAAATCAGTATTTAGAGGGATATTTTATAAGCTTAAACGCATATATGCCAAAGAGGAACATGTGAAAGTTAATGGACTGAGCGCCATCCCCAGGTGCTGAAAAAGATGGCAGGAGAGATCATTGAGAGGAGAAGAATATAATAGAGATAAGATCGTAAATTAATAAAATAAGAAAAACCCACAGTAGCAAAAAGCTAAAGGTTGTTTTTTGAAAAGGCTAATAAAATTGAGAAGCCTTTGACTGGATTAATAAAATAGAAAAGACACAAATAGCCACATGTCAAATAAAGAGGGGACATCAGATACCACAGACAATGAGAGGAGGATATTAGAAGAGGAAAATTATGAAGAACTTTACACCAATAAACTTCAAAACAGAAATGAAATACAATTTTCTAGAAAACACAATAAACATTAAAGTTTTCAATAATAATAAACAGAAAAACTGAGTAATCTTAAAGCCATTGAAGAAATCAACTCAGGAGTTAAAAATCTTTTTGTCAAGGAAATTCTAGGCCTAGATCGCTTTTACCAGTGAATTCTAATTCAAGAAACAAACAAACAAACTAAAATCCAAGTGTGCCCAGAATATTTCTGAATGTGGGAAAATATTTAGTTATTTTTCATAAGGCTAGTATGTCCTTGATACCAAACATTGCAAAGATAGCCTAGAAAAGGAGATTTCAGGCTAAATCATGCATTCTTGTAGGGGCAAAAATCTGAATCTACATGTTAGCAAACAGACTCAGTTGCATGTGAAAAGGGTAGCATATCATGGCCGAGTTGTATAAAGAGAATGCAAGGTTGGTTTCACATTGGACAGGATGTTAATAATCTACCACATTGTCAAAGAAGAAAAATAATGTGAACATTCTTGTAGATGTGGGAAAAGTCTTGATAAAAGTTGATATCACCCTTCACACACCCCCAAAACAAACAAACAAACAAACAAACAAACTCCTAGAAAGCTAGGTCTAGAGAGGTTTTTTTAACCTGATAAAGGGATATCTATTAAAAACTATACGTACGTCAAACCTTCTCAGTGTTGACATGTTGTAAGCACTCTAAGGTCAGGAACAGACCAAGGATGCTTGTTGTCTCCACATGTGTGTGTGGCCCAGGCCAGCACAGAAACGCAAGGAAAAGAACCCCCAGGAGGCACACGGGCTGGAAAGGAAGAAGCAGAGCTGTCGTTACTGACATCATGTGTCGTCTACACCTAAAGGATCCACAGGTTTATTAGAATTAATCTGTGCCGAGCACGGTTGTCGGATACAAAATCTACAGAAAAGCCATCGTGTTTTTATAGTGCAAATGGCTAGAAATTAAAATTGGCTACCTCATATACAACTACAAAAAAATGTAGAACCTGTGGTACAGGTGAATAAGGGCATCCCGAAGATGACCACGTCCCAATTCTCAGATCCTGTGGGTGTCTGATGACGAAGAGTAAGTATGGGCACAGGGAAGATTAAAGTTGCTGATCACCGCACTTTAAAATAGGGAGATTACCCAGGTGGCTTCAGGATAGTCACAAGTGGCCTGGGAAGAGACCCAGAGGAGGGCAGCATGAGGATTCAGCCTGATGCTGCTGGCTTGGAAGATGAAGGAGCTGGAGCCAAGAGGTGCCTCAACCTTTAGAAGCTGGAAGAGGCTAGGAAAGGGATTCCCACTACAAACTCCAGGAAGAACAAAGCCCTCCTGGATCCTTCATTTTTGCCCCGAGAGACTCATTTTTAACGTCTGACATTTGTGTTGTGTAGGCCGCAAAGTGTGTTACGGTGGCAATAGGAAATGATACGTCCCCCAAGAATACATTTCCAGTGTGCAAGACCATCAGGGAGCAAGACGTGACAGCGTCTTGGAGGACGTTAAAGAGGATCTGTCCCAAAGATGTAACTTTCCACCATGTGGATTCACGGCCTCAGTGCTGCAGTTATGAAAAGCTTCATTTCTTCGGGCGAAGCTTGGCAAGCTGATTGTGTGGAGATGCAGAGACCCAGCAATAACCAATGTGCCCTTGAAGAACAGGTGGAAATGTAGTACAGTGGTAAACACACGGAACAGGGACCAGCAGAAAACCCAGAAGGTACTCGTGCATAGAGGGACTCGGGATGTGTGAACTGCTGCAGTCGTGTGCTTGTGGGAAGAGGCTGCCTCTTCCTTAGCAGTGCTGGGAAAGTAAGTGGGTAGATGTGGGCAGGGAGACCTCGGACCCCTTACTCACTATGTATGAAAACCTATTCTAGGTTAAGACCTACATGTGAAAGGCAAATTATAGAACATTTAGAAGACATTTTAAGTAGCTTTAGGGTCGTGAGTTAGAAACAGATTTCCAACATGAGACACAAAAACCACATCATAAAATGATAAATTCTATTATATTAAAACTAGGGGCCCGGTGAACAAAATTTGTGCACTCGGGAGGTCCCTCAGCCCGGCCTGTGCTCTCTTGCAGTCTGAGACCCCTCTGGGGATATCCACCTGCTGGCGTGCCTGGTCAGCCTGGGTGAGGGGCTGAGGGGCGTTTTCAGGCTGCCCTCAGCCCCTTCAGGTTTTGGGTCCCTACTGCGGTGTGGCCAGCCTGGGTGATGGGCTGAGGGCCGTTTTCAGACTGCCCACAGCCCCTTCAGATTTTGGGTCCCTGGCTGTTTGCAGGCTGGCCAAGCCCCCCAGTGGGAACCCTCACCCATTGGGGTATGGCCAGCCTGGGTGAGGAGCTGATGGATGTTTGCAGGCTTGCCAAGCCCCCCAGTGGGGACCCAGTAGGGTGTGGCCAGCCTGGGTGTGGGGCTGAGGGCTGTTTTCAGCCTTTCAGGCTGCCCACAGCTCCCATTGACCTAATGTCCCAGCAAGGCTGGCTAGAAGCAGGTTTCTGGGGTTTATTTATCTTCTATAATTGAAACACTGTTCCTTTAAGCCGAGGCCTAGGCAGGTAACAAAGCCTCATGTCTGATTCAGCTCCGTGGTTTCTATAATTGAAAGAATGTTGCCTTAGTAGACGTGCCCAGCAGCGGCCTAGGCAGACAGTTTCCTCCATCGCTGGTGCAACTGAAGCCTGCTGTTTGCTTCAGCTCTGAGGCTTCTATAGTTGCAATAATGTTGCAACTATGTTGACCTGAGCCCGGAGAAGCCCAGCTGGCTGGCAGACACTTTATTCCTGGTGCAATGGAAGCCCGCTGTTTACTCTAGCTCTGTGACTGCTGGCCTCCATCTTGGCTGGGTTAATTTGCATACAGCCGCTCTGATTGGCTGGTGGGCATGGCTTAGGTGTCCCATAGAAATGGTCAATTTCAATATTACTCTTTTATTAGATTAAATTAAGAACTTGTGTTCCTCAGAAGATTCCATAAAGGGGGTGGAAAGACAGGTCACAAACAGGGAGAAATACTAGGAGGGTCTACCACTTTAATGAGCTTATTCAAACTGGAAATGATATAAGACACTTTTGCTCACAAACTATAGAGAAGAGCAAATTACAGGGCCCTGCCTGACCACGAACAGGGTCTGTCTGCTGTGGAGAGGAGGGGAGAATGGGATGCAGTGAGCACCAAGAGTCTATACCAGGCCTAGCAAAGTTGAGCTGGTCATATCCTATGAGCCAGTGCCCCCCCTTACTATTCCATATCTTAACAAATACTTAGTGACTTGCCCAACACGAGCCACATCCCAGGACATGCATGGCAGGATTGTTCATAGTAGTAGGAAAGGATGTCATTCCAGTACCCTGTTAAGAATGGAATGCGTCACTCCGTTGTGGCCGATTTGTGTAGCAGAATAGAATACAGTGGTGATTATGAAACAACACGGATGCTCGTCAAAAGCATAGTGACGATGGACTAAAGCAGGCAACCAAAGAATACCTGTGGCTTGATTTCAATGACACAGAGTCCCCAAAGCAAGCCCATGTGTTTATTAAGGCTCCATACACATGTTGCTTAAAAAAAAAATACTGTAGAAACAAAAAGTGAGCAACGGACACAGCATTTAGCACCGATTCCCGCTGGGTGAAGGAGAAAGACGGGACTTGAAAGGGGCAAACGGAGCTCGAGGATTAGGTGATGTTCCATTTATTCTGTTGGGCAGTGGAAACTTAATTCCATTCCTCTCTCCAAAAATTGAGATGTTTGAGTCAGCCCCAGGTGATGCGAATTGTCAAAGACATGGCTTTTGGTAAAAAAAGATCCTTTGGCACCGATTCAGCAAACCAATAAAGAATTCTTCCCTTCGTGCACCTTTAGAATTTAGTTTGCCATTTCAAACCTGCTGATTAATCACACTGTGTCCCTGGCAGCTGCCCAGGCCAGCTCCTCTAGAGACTGGGAAGTGAAGTGGGAGCCCTGGGCAGGAGGCCTTCAGCACCACGGACAGCGCCTGGAGGCCGGCTCTGCAGAGATGGGCTGTTGAAGGCATCTGAGTCAGAGAAGGGCAGAGGGTTTCAGAATCATGGTCCAGCCACCTAGCTGGTAGCAGGGTAGGGACTAGAACCCAAGCCTTCTGACACCCCACCCAGCATTCATTCCGTGGCCCCGGCTTTGGGTACGTGGTCGACTGAAACTCTCTGTGAGCCAGGAAGCCGCCGGGGGTAGGGTGGGAGGGGGGCTTCCACGTGTGGCTTCCACGTGTGCCATTTAAAGCTTGGGCTCTGCGGCCAGTCTCGGCAGGGTTCAGATCCGGACTCTGCCCCCGCCATCTGAGTGCTCTTGGAAGTCGCCGCACCTCTCCAGGCCTCTGTCAATCACACCAACTCCCCGCAGATGGCCGATTCTGTGCTGTGCAATGGACCACACGCTCAGCACCAGGTCCTGGGCACCGGTGCACAACTGAAAACAGGCAAATGCTTTTAGCTGCTCCCTCGATGGGTTTCAGATCAGAAAAGAATTGGTTTTATGGAATCGCCGATCAGGTGTTGGAGCAATATGACCTCTCGGTGCCTGTTCTGGAATAAACCACATGGTTTCCATGTGAAGTCATGGTATTGGCCACCAGACAGATATCAAGGCTCGTCGGACGTCTTAGCTATGCCCAGTCCTGTCCATTTGAGCCCCCTGATCATTGCCTAACGTGTCCCGACTCTGTCTCCCCAAGAGATGCTCAGAGAAGTGGGGTGACAATATGCCTACAAAGTGTCCCCAGGGCCAAGGATCCTTGGCCACACTCGCGTTCCTGCAGGAAGCCTGAAGGGTAAGGTATTGTTCTTTATGTCCATTGCTGGATTCTATTTGCTAGCATTTTATTTTAGGAACTTTTATTTATATTCCTCAGTGCCATTGGCCTACGTCCCCTTATTTTGTATGACTTGTACTCAGATTATTGTAGATGCACAGGATGGACAAGGCATTTCTCTCCCCTCTCTTTCGATGACCCCAAATAGTTTCCATAGCGCCGACAGGATTAGACCTTTAGAAATGAGATGCACCTTGGCCGTGTGCCGTCTGATTCTGGTGCCTTTTCCCCGATAAATCTTCAGTCACCCCCTAATCTCTTTTATGGTAATTGGTCTATTAACATTTTCCGTTTTGTTTTTTTTTTCTTGGACTGATTTTGGTAATTGACTGCTACCAGGAAACTCCATGTCCCCGAGGTTTCTCAGAGCCGCATGCAATATTCTCTCATAATTATTTTTATCTCCCCTGTATCTGTAGTTATATTGGTGTGTCTGCCTCCTTCACTCCTAATCTTGTCTAATTTTACCATCTCTCACTCTTCGTGCCCTGTAATGAGACTCACGAGGGTTGTTTTTTACTTTATTAGCCATTTCAAAGAACAAGCTTTTGCAGTTACGTATTCTTTTCACTGTTTAAATTTCTTTCCTGTTTCATCAATTTCACTTATCTTTATGAATTTTCTCTTTCTTATTTATTTTGTTGTTTTTTTCCCTAATTTCTTGTGCCAAGCACAGGAACTGGTGCTACGGTTAGTCTTCCCGTGTCTGGTGAAGGCCTTTCCGGGGGCGCCTTCCTGAGCTGTGGGCTCCCCTTTGTGTGTCCTAACTTGAGACTTTTCCTTTTCTTTGTTTTCCAGCAATTTCTCCTTTGATTTTTCCCTGTGATCCAAGAGTGATGCAGGAATGTTTTGCATTTGCAAGCAGTTGGAGGGTTTAGGGCTTTCCTAATATATATATATATATATATATATATATATATATATATATATTATTGATATTTTACAGAGAGGAAGGGAGAGGGATAGAGAGTTAGAAACAGCGATGAGAGAGAAACATCAATGAGCTGCCTCCTACACACCTCCTACTGGGAATGTGCCAGCAACCAAGGCACATGCCCTTGACCAGAATCGAACCTGGGATCTTTCAGTCTGCAGGCCAACGCTCTATCCACTGAGCCAAACTGGTCAGGGCTTTCCTATTATTCTTTATTTCTCCTTGCATTGGGCGTGGCCAGAGCACGGAGGCCTGTGAACAGCTGCATTCGTGTGTCCCTTGAAGTTGGTAAGGTTTCCTCGCTGGCCTGTGGGCATATGACCGTGTACTCTCTCTCTGAGAACATATAAAGTGTGTGTCACACACACATCCACATGTATGGACTGCGTTATTCTGGTGTTATTACTTTGGTGTTTTAAAATGTCAAAGGTACAGGAAACACCGGGTTTAGGAGCTGTGTCCATGATGCCGGGCTTGTTTCTGAGGTCTTAGTAAGAAATGACCAGCCTCCTGCATCCCACCCCTCCACACCGCAGCTTCCCTCTTTTATACAGAAGGAAGCGTCCCTGGTCACCGTGGTACCAGCACTGCCCAGAGAGGTGACAGTGATATCCTGGGATCTCCTAAGACTCCCCCCACATCGTGTTCCCCAGTTGTCCCTGACATCACTACGAGCAATTTGATTTGTTCACACCAGGCTCTGATCAAGGCCCTGCAGTACATGGGACTGCATACATGGGACTTCATTTCTAACACTTCTGTCCATTTCTGATAGAAACGAGCAGCTGTCTGTCTCTATATAATTATATATTATATATTATATATATATTATATATATTATATGTATTATATATATTATATATATAATATATATATATATTAATCAAGTTCTCTTTCTCAATAGGTTTTGCTTTAGAAAGTCAGCTCTTCTTCTTTTATAAATGCAGGCTTCTGACTGTTTACCCTCTACTGTAGAATGTTCTAATCTATCACGTGTAAGTATCTTTAACCTTTTTTGAAGTTAGTAGCTGCCAGATCTACCTTATTTTCACTTGCTCTGTCCTTGCAAATATTTCAGCCATCTAAACATCTACAGTATTCTGTTTCGAATTTACTTCTAATAAACAGCTTATATTGGGCGGTGTTTCTTCAGAACCCAGTATGACAAGGTCTGGCTGTTCTCACGGAGAGTCCACGTTTTTTTTCCATTTAAGATGGTAACTCACATATTTAGCATACTTCCTGTTGTTGGCTATTTATTTTACATCATTGTTTCTTCCTCATTTTTGATGGTTTGATCAAGTTACAGTTCCTTCTATATTTTTCTTTATCAATTAGGATTCCTTACTTATGCTCTTCTGTTACAGACTGAATGGTTGTGTCTCCCCAAAATGCACATGTTGAAACATCAAACCTTTGTGTGAATGTACTTGGAGATGGGGCCGCTGAGGAAGTAATCAAGGTTAAATGAGGTCATAAGGGTGGGGCCCTGATCATATAAGGTTAGTGCCCTCATAAGAAAAGACAGTAGAGCTCACTCCTGCCCCTTCCCCCCAGAGCACAGACAGAAGTCACGGGAGCCCATGGCAAGACTACGGCCATCGCAAAGCAAGAGACGTGACCTCGGAATGAAACCTACCTCGCTGGCCCCTTGGCCTTGGGCTTTCAGCCTCCAGTACTGTGGGAAGCAAACGCCTGCTGTGCTGGCCACCAGTCCCTGGGACTCTGTTGTGGCGCCTGAGCAGACACCCAGACCCTCCTCTTCCCTGCGACCAGACACAGATTTCTCTATACTAAGCTGCCTGCTATTTCACACAGTAAGACACGTTATTTCCCCCTGACTATTCCTCCTCTGTCCAGTGCGAGAATTTCTATAATTCTTCCTTTCCCTGCCCCTCAAGGATGAGGCCCTGGGAGAGCCTGTAAATTTCCCCTGCCCAGACCTTGCGAGGTTGCTGAGCTAGGACTTTTAGAAGCAGACCATCATTGGAATTTTCCCTCCCAGGAGGAGCCTTCTATTTCGGGAGCCCTTACTAAGCATTAGGTGGCAAAGTCTGACAGGTCTATCCGTATTCATTTTGATTTAATTCCCCACGTATCAAGGCCCTGCTCACCGCCGCCCTTCCCTCTTCATCTTTCTTCATTCTGTGGGCTCCATCCTGTCTCATTAATTTCCCATCCCGAGTCTCCATGCGAGGGTTTGAGGGTGTGGGAGTAGACCAGGACTCAGGAAGTGCATCTCAGACGGCTTCCTGCTTCCTCGCAGGTGAGCCACACCTGGGCTGGGCCGGATTCTTGGGTGAGTTCTTTGGTGGACACGTGGTTGGGCTGACCCCCTCCACCCCCCCCCCACCCCCGAGCTGGGCCATGTGGCATTGCTTTGGCCGACAAAATGTAGTCAGGAGTGACATGGAGCATTTCTGGGCGGAGTCTCTGGGACCTTGGCAAGATCTGTGGGGTCCTCCTCCCTGCCGGATCCTGGAAGCCAGGGCAGCGGGGCAGCTGTCGGCTGGCTTCAAGGGGCCTCAGAGAGCAGAGCTGCCTGTCAACTCACAGGAGCAAGCAGAAGCCTTTGTAATGTTGGTTCACTGAGTTTTCCATTTCACACATGTGGGTCCTGCTGTTGGCTCAGGCGGCCCTCCCAGTCCTGCAGCTGGACGGCCAGGGTTACGGTGTCAGAACCCGGCAAGGGCTCCCTCCTGGCGTGGCGTGTCCTCATGATCTGGAGAGTGAGCTCTGGTCCCTTCTTTCCATAGGAAGTTGAACTCCCTCCAGGGGCCCCGCTTTGTGTCCTCATCTAACCCTGTCACCTCCCAAGTCCCACCTCCCTCCTCTCTCTCTTCTCTCCCCCCCCCCCCCCCCATGGGCTGCTCCCCTCCTTGATGGCTCTGGGCCCCTTAAAAGCTGTGGTTTTTCTTTGTTGGCTCTCCGGGGGCTCGGGTGGATTTCTGAATGTCCCTGTGTTAGCCTGAGTCCCCAGGAAGCAGATGTTGAAGTGCAATTGAACACTCAAGAAATTTACCAGGGAACATGGGTGCGTAGGGGGAGGACAAAGAGCTGACCCCACAGAGGAGCTCAGGGCCGAAAGGCTCCTCTCAGAAAAGGCACAGACTGGAGGTGGGAGGCCCGGACCTGCTCCTCCCCCTGCTCCCCTGCCCCGTTTCTCCCCCTATTCCCCCATTCCTTCCCTGCTCCCCCTGTTCCT
>PVJC01003009.1:0-19697 GCA_004026665.1 Murina feae
AAAAAAAATTGCTATTTCCAAAATACAAAAATAATACACAAGTCATAGCTCTTTAAAAACTTTTAGATTTTAGCCACTGAAAATTTTTTAATTTTACTATTCAACAGATTTAGGACTCATTCTAGCAAACAAATGAGAACTAGAACTGGAAACCTCTTCTAAAGACAGGGCTACAGAACTCCAAACAATTTCACATTTTTTAAATGTTCCACTGTTTTTAATATTGTACTTCATTTGATGAAGTGTTAGAGGTTCGATTAGTTGACAGTGTAAGGAAGAAAGTCCTATGAAGACTTTTAGAATCACTAGTAAGTACAGTGTCAACAAATGGTTCATAATTTTAAGGAAACAATTTTAACTATATAAAATAGAAAAAGTACTATATCATTAATAATCCCAAAGACAAGGTACTTTTCACCATTATTTTTAAAAGGATATGATTACTAATATTGAAAGATAACAATCTTAATATAAGGGATTCTTAATGTGATGGTTTTAAAACACTGCTGCAAACTCTTTGACACACCTCCCATGAAGAGATGGCGTCTAGGACTCTCAGGCTCTCTTAGAAAAGTGCGTGCAGGTTCTGCAGGTTTCTTTTAGGATGATAGATAGCTTTGGGAGTCTTTGAGCAACAGGCAAGCATGCAAAAAATCTGGTTATCCTGCAGCCGACATGTGGAAAGCCAGGGGAAGAGGGAGAGGGACACCAATCACCCCCAGATCCAGAAGCTTAATGCCCAATGGGCATCTCTTGCTTCCATCAAACTGCCTTAGCCTTCCTATCTCACGAATTAGCTATGAAAGGGTAATTGAGCCCGTTGTGCAAAGTCTAAAACTTTGAAATCACATGAGATTCCTATCCACATCCCGTTTACCTATAATGTTCTTGTCCTACCAGCTTTCTTTCTGTTTCTCAAACAGGCCAGGCTTGTCACGGACTTTGGGCTTTGGACTTGCTATTTCTCTGCCTGGATTGCTAGATCCCCGGGTTGAGCATGACCCAAAAAAACCCATAATGACAATTTTTCCATGTGAACCTCTGTCCTCAATACAGTCTTCTATTAGGTCATTACTATAGTCTTATTTTCTTCAGAGTGTTTATCGTGATCTGAAATTAAATTGTTCACTTATTGCTATACTTTTAATCACGACATCCCAACTAAGAGCAGGGGCCCTCGTCTGCCTTATTCACCACCATATCCCCACTACTGAGGACTCTGCCTGGAACACATCAGGCACCTAAGTGTGTTTGCTTCAAAACAAGAATTACTTGGTCTTAGCTTTGTCTCCTTTTGGTTCCATGGTACTCTCCAGGAAACGTCTAATGGAGAAAAGCTGCCAATTTACAGACCCATCAAGCCAAGAGAAGATTTAAATGAAATATCAAGCCTCTATGGAAATAAGGCTTCAATTCTCAACTACAGTTGCATGCATTAGAATCACCTTTGTTGTATTTTGTAGTAGTTGCTGCTATTGACAAAGACTCTCTCTCTCCTTAGTTCCTCTGAGTCTGATGTTTGACTAGGCCTAGCTCTTGAGCTTGTCCTTAGCCGCCTTGATTGTTTTAGCGAATATTCTGCCAAATCAGTTTAGTGAAAATTCCCCACCCTCAAAAATTCCTCATCCCACCCTCATTCAACCACTCTGGCCTGCCTTCAGCAAGAAGCCTATTAAGCTGATTTAGCCAAAATCCCTCTTAGCCCTAATGTTTCCCCTTAGTAATTTTCCCTCCAGTGACATCTTCCCTGTTCCTTGGCTATAAACTCCCACTTATCCTTGTTGCATTCAGAAGGAAGTGCAGTTCTTTATGAGGTTTCTTTGTTCCCACTGCAACAGTTCTTAAATAAGATTTGCTTTTACCACTTTAACTTCTGCCTCCCTCAAGTTTTGACACTGTTTTTAAATGTTAGTTTTCAGGGCCCACTGCTAGGCAGTGTGATTCAGTGGGTCTGTTCTGGGATAGGCTCCAGAAATCCAGGTCCTTTAAAAAGCCTCACTGATCATTCTGTTTTCCAGCCAGGACTGAAAACCATTGATGAAAAAACTAAAGGTGAAAAAAAAAAAGGAAAAGAAAAAACTAAAGGTGAGAGAATAAATCAATGTTGCAGTAAATATTTAAATAGTGCAACACAGAGCATACAAGCCATTAAAAACAATAAACATGAAACGACAAAGAGCAGTAGGGGAGAAAAAAACTTTTTCTCTACCCTCTTAAGGTTCTGTCTCAGAAAGTGTGAATTAAACTGACAAAAGACAGGTTAACAGGAGAAAATGTGCAAATTAAACTGACAAAAAACAGGTTAACAGGCACACAAATCTTATTTGATGTTAACATTTTAATTTTAGGCTCAGAGGCTTTCATAAAAAAGAAGTGTAGTGAAGACTGGGGAGGGGCAAGGGCTAGGTGGAGCAGGGTAGTGAGGGAACATCTGTAATACTGTGAACAATAATAATAATAAAAAAAAGAGACATGAAACAATGCAATGCATGATTCTGTTTGGGATCTTGGACCAGAATGAAAATTGTTATAAAGGACATTATTGGGACAAGTAGCAAGATTTGAAATAAAAAACTATTGATTACAGAAAGCACCACCGCAAAAGGTTGACAGTAAATCTGGTAGAAAGATAAGCAAGAGTTTTTTGCACTATTCGGGCACTTTCTCTAAAAGTTTGAAATAATTTCTAACTAAAAATAAAAATTTAATAAGTTTTTTTAAAAGTATCCTAACACTTGAGAAAAACAAATAACAAATCACATGAGGCAATCACGAAAATATTTTATTTACCCCAAAGTTTAATCAATACAGCAAGAAAAAAAAGTGGAGACCCAAAGTAGTAGATAGACCAGGGCTTATGCAGCATTTTCGTAAAGGGTGTTAAACTTTGGAGAAGTGACAAGATGAGGAAAAGGGATTAGGCTTCAGGGGTGATAAATTATGGGAAGTAATTATATGTAAGAAAACAACAGAAGATGGGGTTATTTAGTAAAGTTTGTGCAGACCATCTCAATGCCAACTTTCTGTCTCCAGAGAGGAGCTGTCCTCCTGCTGCAGGAGAGGGGACAGAGAAAACCTTCACAAAGGGAAATGCACGTCCTACTTTTAGGCAGATAGTGGGAGGAAAAAGCTCTTTTTTCATTCGCTGCTGATTAATTGCCTTCGGCTCAAAATAATCTTTATCCCAAGTGGTATATTTTGGGGTGGCATATCACAGAAACGTGGGAAAGCATACAGAGGAAACTCAACAATAGAAAATTTAGGATCTATGTAAGTGGTGCCAAATATGTAACAAGTACAGGTCCTACCCACAGACTAAAAGTGAATGAGCTCATTCAAAAAGTCTGCCAGTCAGGAAGATATCCCATTTCCACTCAAGAGACTGCCAACTTGATAGCTAGTACAATGATCTTATTCAAGATTATTCATGTTATAAACAAGCATAATAAGTTCTTAGAGAAGACTTGCAAAAGAAATTTCATTTATCTATTACTAGGATCATTATAATTAAAACAATGTTATTTAAACCCAAAGTCACCTGGCAGGTTCCTGTGGTTGGCAGATAATTTTTTAAAAATATTTGACAGAAATCAAAGATGAAATGTAAAGCTACTATTATTATAAACAACGTTATCTCTGTGCAAATCCAGCACACAAAATGTAAGCAATAAAAACTACCTGTAAAGATAAGAATCTTTAGTAATCATTCACTCCTGCTGATCAGTATAAAGTCCAAACTCCTTAATATGGCTTATGGGTTGCTTCACGCACTGGCCAAGCTTCACTACCTAATTTCTACTCTTCTTTCCTGGACTCTCCTGAAAATTAAGTTAGTTCCCCCTCCCAAGTTTTCTCATAGCAACTCTGTAATGGAATTATTCACTTATCATCTTCTCCCATTTAACTGTAAATCTTTTGGGGCAGGAAACAGGAAGCCTAGCATGCTGTAGGGACACAGTGAATAAAACGGGGGTGGGGGGGAAATGGTGAGCTACTAGCCTGACGTATGGAAGACTTCAAGATATCTAAGGCAGGTCCATTTATACTAATTATCCTTGAGCTTCTGAATGACTACAACTTCCATTAATGTAATGAAATAACAATTTCTCAAAGAGGTCTACCATTTAATTCGCCAAGCATCTAGTGTATACCAGGTCTTAGAATGACAGAAATGGATATAATCTAGTTTTTGCTTTCAAAATTGATTTATCCCACCCTTCAAGTAAACTTTTAACTGCAATGATAACAGAAACTAAAACATTAAAAATTATTAATGAGTCACTTGAAGGGTAGAAGAGTAGGAGATAGGAAAGGAAGAGAACAGACTATAAAGTTGGAAAGTTCTCCTTTAGCCAATGAACTATTTAACCAGGCAGTTAATTCGTGTATAAATTTTTGTTCATCAAGACTAAGTCCAAAAAGGAATAATGGTTACTGTCCAAACCATCTGTCAGTATGCAGGCATGACAGGCATTTTCTAGAAATATATTCCAGGACCAAAAAATATATTCCAGGCAGTATTGGGGTACCAACGTCTTGGGCTCTCCTAATATAACCGGGTATGCTCGCTAATTTAATGGAAAGTATACCATATGCCCTCCTACAATCCCCACCTGTGGAGAATGTCAGGAAATCTTTTAAATACCACTTTGAACTCCTTCTTAATAAGTCTTTTATTCCCTTTCTTGACCTTTTATCAAGAAACTCTCCAACTCTACCACTTACATTTTAGAGAGAACTTACATTTCAGGTACCACTTAATCAGAATCTAAGAGGCTCCATCTATAAGATTATATGCTCTTGACAGTTCTATTACACAGTGCTGAGTAATGTCTATCTTCATGTTTTACTTTTACCTTTTTTTATGGTATCTTCTTTTTTAAAAATATATTTTATTGATTTTCTACAGAGAGGAAGGGAGAGAGAGAGTTAGAAACATCAATGAGAGAGAAACATCAGTCAGCTGCCTCCTGCACTCCTCCTACTGGGGATGTGCCTGCAACCAAGGTACATGCCCTTCACCGGAATCGAACCTGGGACCCTTCAGTCCACAAGCTGATGCGCTATCCACTGAGCAAACCAGTCAGGGCTTGTTCATGTTTTCTATGTCCATATTTTTGAAGTGATCACTGGTATAGATAGTGGGTATCATCATAGAGTGGGCAGCTTTCCCCAGTTAAAATTTTTCTATAAGCACCATAGTCATTGATAAAATACAACCCCATTTTTTGTCAAATATATGTCCAGGGAAATGGCCACAGGTTGTATTTTATAGAACATAATAAAACCCTAATAAAAAGTGAATGCCATAAAAATCTGTTTCTACTTACGTAGTAAAATTAAGTCAGAATTCATTTTTTAAAAAGGCTCAAATAGAAATCGACCTTCCATTAACCAATAGATATGAGTTTCATTTTTGAGAATAGCTTCAACTTAACATACCATAGATTTCCCCCTAAGATGTGGTGCAAATCAACACCTTGTAAATTAAATTATATTTTTTACCTAACATAAAAATTTCAGCACATGGATGATTCCCAATCAATCTTGAATTGGCAATTTAGCTTTTCTAACTCAGTCAACTATGAAGTTTCTCATGTTTGAGAGCTGGCTGTAGCATTTGCAACAGGGAAGCCCATTCTGCAATGTGACTAATGTTCCTGTTTTAGTGCTCACTTTGACTGATTTTAGCACAAGCTTTACAACAATGTTGAGACTTTTTACATCGCCTAAGGCACTAATAAACTCTAATATCACAACTTTAAGTTTATGTCCAAGTTAATAATGTTCAAGCTCCTAATGCTCTAATCCTTTATTTAAAATAATAAAGCTAACATTTTAAAATCATTTACTATGTGATCAACTTTTGGGCCACTTCAAATTGTACTTTTTCATTTACTCTTCATGAAGAGCCTTAAGAGCCAACCCTATAATCATTTAACAGAAAGAGAATGGAGCAATAGGGAAATCAGATCACCTGTCCGAGACCAGGCAGCTCATAAGTGATGGGAGCCAGAATTCCAACCCAGGGCTTCTGCCACCAGAGGCTAAAGATCTATTCTGTAAATCGCTGGAAGCTGATCACTGACTAGAAGAGACTTTACATTAAAAATATGACTATGCAGCAGTAAGAAAGAATCTCTTATCCAATGAGACAGCATGGAGGGACCTGGAGAGTGTCATGCTAAGGGAAATAAGTCAGAGAAAGACAAGTATCACATAATCTCACCCATATGTGGAACCTAAGTAACAAACTGATGAACTTAGTGGATCCAGAGATATGGAAGCATGGAACAGAGTTCGGAATCTGAGGGAAGGGGATGGGGGGTGGAGAGTGGGGGAGTGGTAATTAACCAAGAATGCTGTATGTATATATGCATGGCCCACAGCCACAGATACTGCGGTAGTGAGGGCCTGGGGCGGGTTAGAGGGGGCCAATGGGGGGAAAAGGAGGGCATATGTGATACTTTCTACAATAAATCATTTTAAATATATATATATATATATATATATATATATATATATATATATAATCATATTGAATTTGTCATATTTTGTTCTGGTTTCTGAACCCAAAATAGCTCAGCTAATCCTTTTTCTTTAAATATCTTTTTATTGGTTTCAGAGAGGGAGAGAGGTAGAAACATCAGTGATGAGAGAGAATCACTGACCGGCTGCCTCCCTCCCGCACACCACCCACCGGGGATGGAGCCACCAGCCCGGGCATGTGCCCTTGACCAGAGTAAAGCCAGAGACCCTGCTGTCAGCAGGCCCACACTACCCACTGAGCCACATCAGCTAGGGCTCAGGTAATCCTTCTTAATGGCTAATTCAGGATAACAGCAGTAACTCGAATTATTGAGGAGTTACATGAGTTCATACACTTAGCACCGAACTTGGAAGACACCTCCAGTAAGCACTGGAAAAAGCGGTCTTTCGTCATCATCATCGGAGTCCATGCTTATTGTGAGAGGATGGATCCCATGTTGTCTGTGCTTCTACTAAAAGCACGGTGCCCCGCACAAAACGGGACCCCAAGCGAGGTTATTATCGCCCCCTCCCCGCTGAACAGATGAAGAAACTGAGGCCCAATCGGTGCCCAAATCCTTAAGCTGGTGAGGGTCCCTTCTGGACCGCCCTCTCCCCTCCCTGGGACTCAGTGCTTTCTCACCTGTGAGACCTGCACCCTCCGGGAGCCCAGGGTGCGCCATCTCCGCCCTCCACGGCCGCCTCCCTCACCCCACTCCAAGCAAAAGCTGCGGGAAAATGCCCCGGGCTGGGCGCCCAGGACGCCCGCCGGTCGTCCCCACCCCCACCCCCGCCCCCGGCCCTCGGAGCCGCCTCGTGGCCCCCGCGCGTCCACCCGGGGCTACCTGAGAAGAAGCGAGGAGCGAGGGGCGCGGAGCTGGGCGGCGGCGGACCAGGAACCGACTCACACTTCTCTGAAACACTGACGCGTTAAGCTCTCTGAGCTTCCCCGCCCATCGGGGCCGCGGGCGACGGCAGCCAATGGGCGTCAAGCCACTGCGGGCCTCAGCCAATTAGAAGGCACCAAGCTGCACGCAGGGTGGGGGGGGGGAGGAGGCGGGCCGAACCTCTAGCCACGCCCGCGGCTCGAACCCGGTGCCCCGGGGGGCCCGCAGCTGAAGTTGGCCCGAGCAACGTGTGTCTGCTTGGATTGGCCGGCGCGGCGGCGTGCGGAGTGCTGATTGGTCGCCGGGAAATGGAATGATTCCGCGTGGGTGGGGGTGGCGGGAACCGGCCGGGGTTCCTTGGTGGCGGAGTGTCCTCTGGGTTTGTCTCGGGCTCGGTGTCCCAGGGCCGATTCCCGCTGGGGGAAACACGGACGCAGAGAGGGCGTGCATGGTGACAGGACGGGACCAGGCAGCGGGTTCCTTTTCCTTTAAATATCTTTTTAAAGAAAGATAATTAAGATGTGGTACCCGCAGCTGCACTACCCCCAGGACCAGAGTCAAAGCAGAAAGGACGCCCTGGCGGAGGATGACCCGCCCTGCTGGCCCCACTTCTGACTTAGAGTTAAACAAAGTCATTGCCACGGGACGAATCTTTGTTCTCAGAGAAGGGAATTTAGAGGACAAAACAACCTTGAAATTAGAGAAGAGGCGTGGCGGGTGGCTTAGCAGCCTCATTAAGTGTTCTGGTTTTCATTTCTTTGAAGGTAACTTTTTAAAAAAATTTAAAGTCATTTTATTTATTTATTTTTCAGCAAGTTTACTTTTAATATGTAGAATCTTATCCAGAAAGAAATTTGAAATGATCATAGAGGCCCAAATGGTCTCATATATATCCATTACAGACAGATAATGTAAAGCCCCCCAAAAGGACATATTCCCTGAGTTACAGATTTGATGGCAGAGCTGAGCTATGACCCCAAGAATTCTGGATTTTTCTTGCAGAACCAAAGCAGCTCTGGTTAGAAACTCCCAAAGAAGAATCCCTGTGCTACAGCTGGTTGCTGGGTAGATAGGACCAATAAAACTGCAAGATGTGCCACGAGGTAATGAAGTAGGGACTTGATTTCCACTTAAAAGTTGTGGAGGTGGGCAGCAGATCAGACGAAAGACGCAAGACGCACACGCAGAAACTTTTTTTCAAGGTGGGTCCGTCTGTCTGGGTCACCTGACAGAGACACAGGGGCATCTGCAGTCTTTCTGGTTCTGAAAGGCTCACTCCAATCAGGAGTGAAGGTAACTTTATCCAGTGGCTCACCCATTTGATAGGATATTTGGCAAATCTGAATTCTAAAAATCAGGCGTTGGCCCTAACCAACAAACCAACGTTTGGCTTATGGGATAGAGCTTAGGCTTGCAGACTCAAGGGTCCCAGATTCCATTCCGCTCAAGGGCATGTACCTGGGTTGCGGGCACATCTCCAGTGAGGAGTGTGCAGGATGCAGCCGATCGATGTTTCTCTCTCACAGATGTTTCTAACTCTCTATCCCTCTCCCTCATTCTCTGTAAAAAAAAAAAAATCAATAAAATATATTTAAAAAATAAAAAATAAATAAAAATCAGGCGTTTGCAAATTGTTTACTGTTATATGTAGTTTGAAAACCAGGAATAGGAAAGAATGCACTGCACTCCATTAGTCACTATTAATAGACTTGCAATGAGAATAAATAATACTTTATAAATTTTAAAATTAGCATCCCTGAAAGAATCACCACACACCAGTTGCTATTATTAGCTTTTTTTAAAAAAAAATCTTACCTCAATGTTTACTTATAAAAGGAATGATAATTTGCATGGTGATTACTTTTCCATTATCATCTCACAAGTAAAAGACACTTACCTTGGGGCTGGGTGGATTCAATAAAATATAAAGTGTAAAACTTTATACAAAACACTTTCCCACAACTATCTCAAAGTATTATGCAAACAAGGACCACAATAATTGGCCAATAATGACTAGCAAATTACCTTAAGGCTGATTAGTTTCTGAGTAGCTGGACTGGAATTTGGTCCAAGTCTGCTGGAACTCTTAACTCCCACAAAAATCAATGGTTTTCATAGCTCTCTGTCAAGTATATGTGCACAGCAGTGGGGAACAGAATAGAAGGCCTAATCCCTACCCAGAGGTTTACACCATTTAATGGAGGAGAGGAACAGGTTCTCATACCCTTTTCAGAAAAGTAGAAAATCAGTATCTCTTATTATTAGCACTCAGATGTGGGTACTTTGCTCAGCAGTTTTACATATTCTCTCACAGAACCCAGCAGAACATGTTTAAGACAAAATTAATGGCTTTTCTTTTTGTGTAAGAGATTGCTGCCTAAGGTCATGACATCACACTTTTGGCCAGTAGGGTGGTTTCTGTTTATTTGCCTTTTGTTCTTCATCGGTTGTCATGTTTTTGGTGGTTACAAGTTAAAAACTAAAAACTACCGTATGGGTAACTAAAAACTACTCTATGTCCATCAAACTGGAATGCTACTAAAAGCAAAACTGCAGGTTTAGAAAAAATATATGTCCTCTAGAGCTTTTAATGAGGACTTAACTATGGATCAGGCACAGTGCTAAGCGTTTTACACATATTGATTCAACTCCATAAGGATGCACTATTATTATTATACTCACAATGTAGCAATAGCATATAGGACAACAGACAGGCCACCCCTCCAAAGAATATTAATATGGAGAAATAAACTTTTCATCCAGAGTTTAACTACAAAAGAGATTTGTAATGTATTTGACCAGCTGTATGGAAAATCACTCTCGAGACAAAACTCATTTAGCTTCTCTGACAAGTTCTGACTCTAATCAGACTAAATATATTAACAAATCTGAAGAGTTTCCAAGAAGAAAAACAGGAAAAAAAATTCAAAACACAGAAATAATATACCATAATTTCTGACCAGGAGGTAATAAATCTAGGAAAAAAACACACACATGCACAAATATCCCCAACTACTTAAAAACTAAAAATAAAAATATTTGTCCCCAAATTCTGATCAGAAAGAAAATCAATTATTGCATACTGAAAAATATTAATAAAATATTTAAAATATCAATAAATATTACCATTAATAAAAATAAATTTAAAATAAAATCCCTATAATCAAAACCAGGGACTCTGACACATTTAACACAGAGCATTTGACTCAGGAAAATTAATAGCTTTAATTCAATTCAGCAAATACGGATGAAATACCTGCTGTAGGAAACCTGTGGAAACTGGGGCAGTTTATAAAGTGGCCCCAGCCAATTCCAAAGCTGAATTTAATGCTGAACCTTTTATTTATATAACTGAATAAATATTGTTGCTGTTGTTTTTCAAGTCAATTTGAGTTGATTTTTCTCTTGTTTAGGATGAAAGAGCCTTTGGGAAATAGAGGGCCCCTTTTCCTTTGCCATACTTTCTCCCTTTGTTTTATCCAGCAATGGGCCTGAAGCCAGGGAAAGGGGTGTTGGGACAGGATGTCCCAGACTCAGTTCTAAGGAAGGAGGACCTGAAGATTTTCAGCTTTGGCTGTGTGGAGACAAGGGGAATTCCTGCATTCCTGGGCAGCTTCTGCACCTAGCCTGAGCAACTTTCTGGGGGAGGCCATTTATACATGTCAGAATCCTATATAATAAAAGGCTAATATGCAACTCAACCGAAAGGTAGAAAGACCTGCCGCTATGATGCACACTGACCACTAGGGGGCAGACGCTTAACGCAGGAGTTGCCCTCTGGTGGTCAGTGCGCTCCCACAAGGGGAGCACTGCTCAGCCAGAAGCCCTGGTGAGCGCAGCAGCAGTGGCGGGAGCCTCTTCCGCCTCCACAGCAGTGCTAAGGATGTCTGACTGCCTAAGCCTTCAGTCGGACATCCCCAAGGGCTCCCGGACTGTGAGAAAGCACAGGCTGGGCTGAGGGATCCCCTCCCCCAGTGCATGATTTTCATGCACCGGGCCTCTCGTACATTTATAAAAGTTATGTTTTACTTTTGTTGTTACAAACATCACAAACACCCAACACTGTGTTTAAATGAGTTTCCTTAAGGCCAAACTGCATTTTCTACATTCGGATTCCTTGAAATTCTCCTATATCATTTCAGTAAACATTGATATCTTGAATGGGTTTCTGTTCCTTGTAATCCTTCCCTGACTCAAAGAGGTACAATACTTGGCCCATCCCTTCTAGAAGATTTTTTTACATACTTAAACAAATCAACTAATATCAACTATTAGTTACATGCTCTTGTCAAGGAAAGAGACAGAAGAGTTTGCACAACTTACTAAAACGTTACCTGTAAAATGTGATTAAGAATATTTTGTTTGTAAGGTTGTTATAATCATTTGAGACAGTGCTACAGGGGCCGGCACAGCTTTTGGCACCACATGGCACACAGACAATGCTAGTGGGCGTTAGGGAGGAACACTTGAGTGGGAACAGGAGTGAGAGTGCGGAGCACAAAGGTCTGCAAATCTCCCATTCATTTGCATCATGAGAGGCATTTTTAAAATACAGATTTCAAACCCTATTCTAAAACTACTAAATCAGAATCTTCAGGGATGCAGGTCTAGGAATGTGACTGCTAACAAGCCTCCCTGGATCTAAGCCCAATGTGACTACCGTGTAAGAATTCCTAGAAAAGAAGGGGCCAGAGGAACAAGCAACTGTTAGAATCAATGGGTACAATACTGAATTGTCCATATTATTTGTTTCTGTTACTTCCTGTGCTATCTGCTCTACTGATTAAAGGTTATTCTCATTAGTTTAATATATATATATATATATATATATATATATATATATATACTTTTAAGAAGATTTAGGGCATGTTTTAGTAAAACATGTACCAATGTATACAAAATATTCATATGAGACCATAATTAAAACAAGCAAACAAAATTCAATTTTTACCTGTTGTTCATATATCAAAATATTGAGATGAAAATGGAGGTCAATTAACAAAATTATGATCATCATAAATAATATACATAGCTGATACCAAATGCTCTATTGTAGATAGCACCTATGGAATAGCCTAGGCACTGCTCTAAGTAGGTATTACCATGATTCCCCATCCTGCGTATTAGGAAACTAAAGTATAGAAAGGTTAGGTAAGGCCACATCCTAAGGCCACATGCCTAATGAATGGCAATGGTCAGCTATGAACCCTGTGCTCTTGGTCACTATGCTCTTCTCCCTTTCATAAAGCTAATGTCCTGTCAGGGGCAACAGAATTTCTGTCCTGTGTGGGGAGTCATGTTAGCTCACGGTACTCACGGCATGTGAAGGGTTATCAGGAATTTGTAGGTGAATCCAGCCCCCAAAAGAACATACAGGTTGTCAGAAGAACATATAGGTTGCTTCAGGTGTGGCGGAGCACAGTTGGTAGCAACTCGCTGCCTCCTTATGAAGACAGTTATTGAAGTTAAAGAAATGTAATGTGTTTAGGTTCATAAACGTTCAGAAGAACAATGTTATCTGACCATAAAGTGTCTCAGACACTGGAAGTCAGGCTGAGTGTATGAACTCTACATGTGCAAGGGAAAGAGAATGGGCCAACCAGAGTTCACATCTTCAGAGGTCAGCAAGGTACCTCTAATAAAGGATTTGTTTTATTTTTCATTTCATGCAATTATTTAAAACAGGTGTCTGCAAATGACAACGCACACTCCAAATTAGGCCCCTAATCTTTTCTGTAAATAAAGTATTGTTGCAACATAGGAGCACTGATTAATCTACGGACGGTCACACTACAACGTCATGATTGAGAAACTGCACACCGTGTGACCCACAATGCTGCCCTCTCCCCTCTAAAGCATATTTTACAAATCTAGATTTAAGACTGAAATGTTTAATGAGATAAAAATCTGACTTGATGCACATCTGAGAGCCCTTACTTCCTTTGAGCATGGGTATCAGAGGACATGGGGAGGTAAAACCATTTGAATAAGAATAAAATATTAGAGAATTCAATTAGATCAGGACCTTTCATTTCTAAGGTCAATTACTCCTCCAGAGAATGAACTTCGTTACCAGAAGGTTACACTTATAATTATTCCAGCTCAGAGAAGTGTATTATACTTGAACAAGCAAAAGTGCAAAGTGATTGTGCTACAGTTTGCCTTGTACGAACCTGATCTTCTGATTTCAGAATTTCTCTCTTAAAGAGGGAAATTGTATTGTTTCTATAAATGTGTCAATTATTAAGGGCTTGCTCTATGTCAGAAATAATACTAATATATTTACCTTCACAATCTAACTACTTGTTGTTCTTTATCTCCTTCCCCCTTTTTCTCTCTCAGAAATAAAACCCCTAATTTTTAGGTTGGCATGTCATAGTTTAGAAAAACAGACATTTCCCACACACTGATAGCTAGAGCTCTGAATTGACTTGCAACCTGTTAATCAGATGTATCTGTAAGAGATTTGCAAGGTAGAAGTCATGCTTTTGCTGCTTCTGTAATTCTACCACAGGTTTGTTTCCCAATCCCTCACCTTAGCTCAAGAGTGCTTCATGGCCTTGGTGGTTTCCCAGTAGCTATAGGAGCACCAACACTGGTGGCCACACTCTGTTGAACTATTCTCAAAGGATTCCTTGATGATTTCTTAGTATTCCAAATCGTTCTCTAAACCATAACAAAATCTGTACTAAATCCCTTTCTGGTTAAACTAGCTAAAATGGATTCTGTTCTCTGTAAGTGAACCCTGACCAATAAAAACATTTAAAGGTGGGGCACTGTGTAAAGAATATTCATGTATATTTCCTTGACTTTACAGTTCAAACTGCAGATAATGAGGATAGGTACAGCAGTGTGGAAAACTGGAAACCCTTATATTCAGTGGCAAATCAGTTGATAAATGGTTGCCTTTAGAAGAGAGATTACATTTTGATCAAGCTTGTTAAGTCATTGAAAAAGTTCATAATGGTGTAGGTTGGTTGTTTCTGCAACTTTCAGTAAAGTTTTGCAAGAGAAAGGTAAACTAAATCTAGATCTAGTCTGTTACAAAGAGAAATGAAAGGAATATATCTCTGCCAAGGAAAGAAGAGAAAATCTAAAATGGCAGCAGAGAATTTCAACTGTCACAGAGAAGCTAAAATATTTGTGAGCCTAATAATTTTGTGCCTTACAGAGCTGAAAGGTTCAATGTGTGTACCTCCACACTGAAGTGATACTAAGAATTTGCTCAAGGACCTTACAAGTATATCTCCAAAGCATTCTGGACTAGACAACGAGAATTAAGCCAACAGCATAGATCAGATTAAGGGTGTTGCCCTACCATTCAAAACCCTTATTTTAAGGCACAGTAGAGCTGCTGTAACAAAGTACCACAAACTGGGTGGTTTAAACAACAGAACTTTATTGTCTTACAGTTGTAGGGGCTGGAAGTCTGAGATTAAGGTGTTGGCAGGTTTGATTTCTTTTAAGAGGGATAATCTAGTGGTTTATTGGCAGCCTTTGCATTCCTTGGCTTGTGGTTGTATCACCTTGAACTCTGCCTTTATCTGCACATAGCATTCTTCCTGTGCATAACTATGTTTTAATCTCCCATTCTCATAAGGACGCTAGTCCATTGGATTAAGGCTCACTCTAATGACCTCATTTTAACTTAATTACCTCTGTAAAGAGCCTGTCTGCAAAGAAGATCACTTAGAGACAACAGTGAGCTGGTACTGAGGGTTAAGAATCAAACGTATTTTTTTATGAGGGGATATAACTTAACTAATAAACTCCACTGTTAGGTTGAAAAGAGGCTGCGCAGAGTACAGCCTGTTTCTACTCCCAGTGACGTGTGTGTGTGTGTGTGTGTGTGTGTGTGTGTTGGGCAGGAAGGAATAGCTTATCTGTCACTTCCTGAAGTACCTGAACACAGGTAGTCACATCTGGACCTGATGGGTTGGACTTTATATGACTCAGATATTTTGGTCTTTTAGCTGGGTTAATCTCTGGATGGAACTTTGAGGTCATACCTCTTAGGCAGGGTATGAATTATTCTCTGGGAAATCACAGATCTCAGGAATGGAAATGGATGGTCTATGGCAGACTGCTAGATGTTTTCCAATAACTGTTCTTTTAAAAAAAAAACTATGGCAATGGAATCCCTGATTTTTTATCTGGACACAAGACTACTCCAAATAAAGATTATATGTCCAACCCACTCATGCAGCTATAGTTCTGGTTATGAATTAGTTTCTGCCAATTAGATACTATACTTTCTGAAATATCCAGAAAGCAAGAGGGGGGTAGAAGTAATGTAGAGGTCTCTGGTTTGCCTGCAATAGCTTTCCTGATCATGGCAGAAGCATGAACACGTAACCATTGCAGCTTCCCAAGTGGGAAGATAGCTTCCTGAACACAGAAGAGACAGTAGGTGACTTCGGTGGCTGGTTTTGTGATGTGACTCTCAAATTTGTTGAGAGCTCAAACTATAACCTATTTTTATCAGTCTCCTCTACAATTCTGTAGGGCATTTAAGACTGTCTATCAAATTCCTTTTCTAGTTAAACTACTAGAGAGGGTCTGTTTACTGAAACTAAATGTGTTCAATACAGGTTGGAATTATTTTCCTTATTTTATAGATGAAGAAACTAAGCATTAGAGATAGCAGTGAGCTGGTAAACCAATTCTCTCTGAGGAGAAAAAAAAAGTGCCCCTATTTGTAACATTTATCATTATCATGGTAAATACTCCCACCACATCTGAATTAAGCCTCCAAAGGTTTTACACTTGTAGGCAAATCTGAAAATTTAATAATTAGCCTTCACAAGCTAGCTTCTACTTTAACATACCACTCACTGATTAGAGAAAGTAACTTTCCCAAGGTACCCTGATAGTAAATATTTAATTAAAAATTGAAGATAGAGCCCTGACCGGTTTGGCTTAGTGGATAGAGCGTTGGCCTGCGGACTAAGGGGTCCCAGGTTCGATTCCGGTCAAGAGCATGTACCTCGGTTGTGGGCACATACATCCCCAGTAGGGGGTGTACAGGAGGCAGCTGATCGATGTTTCCCTCTCATTGATGTTTCTAACTCTCCCTCTCCCCTCCTCTCTGTAAAAAGTCAATAAAATATACTTAAAAAAAACTGAAGATAGAATGATATTTATTTTGCCTGAAAGACCATTATATTTTATCAGAGAGTTTTTGATTGCCAACACAACACTAAACAGAAATTTACAACACGTAGTATAAATGCCATCAACGTCTTCACTTCAGAAACTTAGTTAATGAGCGTTGAGAAACTAGTGGGAAATTTTATAGTATTTTTAGACCTTTAGGTTGAATTTGAATAAGTAGTCATGACCAATACTGTATACATAGACATAAAAGCGTTTAAACAACTTAAGACCAACAAAGTTGCTGATGGGACTTAACGTGTAAGAGAAATTATTCATAAATTGATAAATGTAAAGTTGATGCTCCTTGGCTCCTGTGGAGTTTGTGGTTAAGGTAGCTCTACAACAGACCTACTAGACAATTCCTGAAGACCACAAAGTGAATGGAAACTGGACTTTCTTCAGGCACGTTTTGGTTACCACAGTATTGCTTTTTTACATTAAGTGAGCAATAATGAAATAAATAGCATACTTCTCATTTCTCTAGGTCAATGATCAAATAGGTTTTGCTTTTAAACACTGCAAGGTAATAATAAATGTGTGATAAAATTAGAAATAGTTCTCAAATTTACTATTTCTTTATATGGTAAGGATATAATTCAAGGGGGTAAAACATTTTGAAACTAAGTTTGAAACTATAAGTTTATTTATAAGTTATTATATATGTAACTTAGATGTTATATATATAATTGACAAATTATATATATAACTTAGATATAATTGTTTTAAAAGCATCTTCCCATTTTTCCCATAGTCTATGAAGAAATGCTTCTTGAATAATTAGAAACATTACTGCTTAACAAGTAAGAACAAATGCTAAGACAATAGATATTTTAAAGATAAATATGGAGACACACTTTTGACTAAAAATGCTACCACTTTAAAGATAGAAATTGATTTTAATTGCCACTGAATCAGTCATTAAGTGTGATTGATTCCTTTGTTTTAATATTTCTTCCACTCATCCTGACTCATCTCCATTCTTCTGTCTCCACCACAGCCTCATGTTTGTGGTACTAGATTCAAATCCTACTAGTATGGAACAGATTTCCTGCTTTCAGTCCTTCTCAACACAAATCTAGCTTCTGCATCACTTCCTGACTAATTTTCCTAAATCACCGCTTTTATGAGGCCATCCTCTTCCACATATTAATGCTCCACAATATCACTTCTTAAAGCACTATGGAAACTCATCCCAAATTAGAAAGAGTAGCAATGTCCAACAACAGAGGATTGTTAAATATAATCTGGTGTTTCAATAAAATAATATGCAGCCATTAAGAACATGTGATAGAAAAAATTATTGATCTGAAGGGAATATTTGCACATTATTGAACATAAAGAAAGCATAAAACAAGCCACCTAGAAGTATGTGCAAACTCTATAAAAGGAAGTAAATATTCTTTGACTCAAAATTTTGCTACTGAGAATTTATTTAAGAAAATATCAAAGAATTGGTGCAAAGATTCCAAATTCATCTTCAAGAATTGTTTTTCATAGGACAAAAATTAAAAACAAGCTACAAGTCCAAAAATATGGGCTTGAATTTCTGTTCACAATCAAGATAGAGTAACAAAAGACATACACAGTATGTTCTCTGACCACAATGGAATTAAATTAGGAATCAATAACAGGAAGTTATCTGGACAAACCCCAAATATTTGGAAATTAAATTACATATGTTTATGTAACCCATGGGTCAAAAAAGAAGTCAAAGGGAAATTAAGAAAATTTTTAACTGAATAACAATGAAAATATAGACTATGAAAACTGATGGAATTACTGCTAAAGCAGTAATTACAGGGAGTATTTTTGCTATGAAATCTTATAAAAGACACACACACACACACACACACACACACACAAAAGATCTTAAGTCAATGACATCAACTTCTACCTTAAAACTGAAGAAAACTTTCGTGTTCCTTAAAAGAGTCAAACCTACCAAGCTTGTTCAAGAAGAAATAGATAACCCGAAGAGGCCTGTATCTATTAAAGACATTTAATTTGGAGTTTTAAACCTTACCACAAAGAAAATTCTACTTGCAGATTCCTTCACTGGCAAATTCTAACATTTAAGAAGAAATCATATCATTTCAGCAAATTATTTCAGAAAATGAAAAACTTTCCATCTCATTCTATGAAGCCAGCATTACCATGATATTAAAACCAGAAAAAGATACTATAAGGAGAGTACATAATGGCATCCCTCCTGAATACACAAACAACAATTACCAAATTTTAACAAATCAAATCTAACACTATATTAAAATGACAAAACAGATCATTACCAAGTGGAGTTCATCTTAGGAATGCAAAGTTAGTTTAATATTTGAAATGTAACTCACCATGTTAACAGACTAAAAATGAAAATATAATCATCTTAATAAAGAAAGAAAAAACTTTGGCAAATACTCAGTATCTGATCCTGATTTAAAAAAGACAACAACACTCAGCAAACTAAGAATAGAAAGATTATCCTCAACCTTATAAAGGGCCAATATAAAAACTGTACCACTAATGTTACAGTTAATGATGAAAAACAAAATTATTTCCCCTACTATGAGGAAACAGGTGAGGATGTCTACTCCCACCACTTCTACTCAACATTGTACTGGAGGTTTTAGCCAGAAAAATAAATAAAAGACACCAAGATTAGAAATGAACAAGTAAAATTGTCTTTATTCACAGGTGACATGATCATCTATATAGAAAACTCTATGTAATCTATATACCTATGTAGTTGTTGGACTTAATAAATAAGTTTAACAAGATTGAAAGATGTAAAACAATGTACTAGCAACAAACAATTGGAAATTAAAGTGACTCCTATATTTGACTTTCTCATATTTAGTTTCTTAAGTAAATCTAAGATTTCTCATATATTATTTGACTCTAAGAATATTTAGACAGCAAAGTTAGAGCTAATATTTAAGAGAAAATATTTCCAATTGCAAAACCCAATTTAAACCACTAGATGGCCATAAAACACTAGTTATGATTTTATCATCTTCAAGAAACTCATAATTTTAAGCAATGTTCCATATTTCACACTTACTTGAATAATTTCTAATTTCTCCATCCTCCAATGGGGAAGAAGGGGAGAAAGGGAATCAAATAACCATTATA